>JAIPRM010009901.1:0-14261 GCA_025469315.1 Stegophylla sp. TES_Ste_2020 | reverse complement strand
AAAATTATTATTTCCAAGTCTTTTTTGTCAAATTTTGGGTTTTTTTTACCAAAAAAAAAAAAAAAAAAAAAAAATTGAAGAATTGAGAAATTTAAAAAATGACCTCTCTAAAGTACAATCTAGAGGCAAATCCGGTTTCAAAAAGTTATTGATCAAAACTATTGAACAAGTATTTCCATACGAAAAGTTGTACATAGAAAAAAAAATAAAAATATAAATAAACATCTTTGTAAAAACACTGGCTTCTTCACTTCATTCTATATCGAATCTAAAATGAATGTGCGTTGTCACAAACCACAATTGACAATATAATTAATTATTGATTTTCGCCAAAGCACCATGTATTAAGTATTCGAAAATAAATCTAAAAATAGAAACATTATACCCACATCGATAGCAGCACCACAGAGTATATTAAATATTTTCATATACTCTGTGACAGCATATTGATAACAATGATACGTTATCTGTTTAATTTTTAAACATAGTTATATAGACAAGTTTCAGTGCTGTATGCTTTTTTGCCACTGTTACTACCATCACTACACAGTGAGTAAAAAGGATTATGTCAAAACCCGGTACAGACACGTCGCACACAAAAACTAATTTTATAATTTTTAAAATATTATCATGTAAATTTAAGCAAAAATACTTTGAAATCATACAGAATGGGCAAGCCAGGGGTCGAGAAGATTTAAGGGTTGGGCAGCGACCCACCCCTGGCGCCACCACTGATCATTATTCAGCTATTACGTATCTGACATGGTCGAAATCTGCAGACACTTTTTTTTTTATTGTTATTTATTTTAAAACAATTCGTATTAGCTCATTCTAACTTAACAATTTTTTGTCATATAATTAAGCAAAATATAGTAATGTACACGTAAACTGTATTAATGTATATTACTATAGATTTTGTATCGTTTTAGTTAATACAACTTAGTAGTCCATATAAACGCGGTTAAATAAAAGTGATGAAAAAATAAAAGATATATTTTCATAAAATTGCTCCTTAGTCTAACGAAACATGAAATAACTCCTTGATCAAGTCTAACAACGACTTATTTCACTTGCAGCGTATATTTCCTAACTCTAAACATAGAGAGAAACGTATATTTATAATCGCAATATTCATTATTTTTGTGTGTAGTAACTACGGAAAAAAATGTGCAGAACTTAAATTCATATAGTGTAGTTCCTTAAAATTAAAAAAAAATAAAAACGCGCATATTAAAACGTTAGAAAAAATAGGCGATGAATATTCATAATAAAAATTCAACATAAAAATGCTAAAATGCTAAAATTTAAGTTAATTTCAATCGTTATTACAAAGCTTGACTAAAATGGTTCATCTCCATAAATATCTAACCATATATTTACATTTGGATGGTACTTATATTAAAAAAGCCGTACATACTTCGTATTAAGAGTATTCTTCACTCCTCGGGTGGGATTTAATAAAAAAAAATAATTATTTTTTAAATTAAATGATTCTGTTTGGAACTTCAGCTTATATAAGACAATTTTACTCAAAAATTATAAAGTTTATTAATATTACAAAAAAAAAAAAAAAAAATGATTTTTTACTCAGTTTTATTACTCTACTATTAATTAAAAACTGGAAAAAAAATTTTTAAGAGAAAAAAATGTATAGAAGTTTTTGCATATTTTCAAAATTGTTTTCTTATTGTTATAAATTGTATATTAAAGTTATAAAAGCATTTTTGTCCAATTTTGGGTAGTTTTTTCCAAATTTTGAAAAGACTATTATGAAATCAAAAAATGACCACCAAAAGTACCTAATTGAAGCAAATTCTGATTCAACATTTTAGTTTCCGAAATTTTTTGACAAGTATTTCAATTTGAAAATGTGTTCATAAAAAAAATAAATATCATTGTAAAAACACTAGCTTATTCGCTTTATTTAGGATATGAAATGTATATAATAATGGAGTGTTCTCGTAAATAATACTTCATTTACCAATTACTCGGATATAAAATCAACTAGGGTTAATTTATTGTAGATATCTGTGTGGAAAATATTTTCGATTTTCAATATTAAATTGATCTAAGCCGAAACGTATAGTAAGTTATTTTTGAATCGAATTGTTTTTAAAACCGAATTCAGGCTGTTATCGAATGAAATATCAATTTATATATAGGTACATCGATGCTAATAAAAATAAGTTTATTAAAACAATATATACACAGAAAATTTTGTTTTATAACGATATTTTTGTCTTTCCGATATTATTTACGCTAAAATCGCGGGGTCTGCTTGGATTAGACTTCGTTTATCCCAGCAGCGGTGTATATTCACGATAACCATTAATTTTCACGGTTCGTAAACAAGAATATAAAAATAATGAAAAAAAAAAAAAAAGAATCTAAAAATAACGATTATGTTTCATAGTCGACACTAACATAATTCGTAACCGGATGTGCAGTCATAAAATACCTTTATACGTCAATAAACGACAACTGCATAGGTACTCTATGTTTCTATCGATGACCGTTGTTAAATAATGAGTGGGGAAAACCCACAGTAAAATAAAAAAAAATCTTATTTATTTATTATATCTTTGTATTTCTGACATTGTTTACGTTTGGATCGTAGATTCACTTTGGATTAAATTTGATTTATATCCGTCAACTACGTCATTGAAGTTCCGAGTCAGTGCTAATGACTTTTAGGTGTATATATTCGCGAGTATCTATGCGTTTTTTATGAACCATAACTAAAATTGAAAGAATGGGTCTTAATTGACACTCAAGTAATTTGTAACCAAGCAGGCATTTAAAATTAATAATATAACTATTTCTATAACGCAAACAACGGCTATGCACAATGTAAGTACTCGACTTTATTTTCCGCTCTGTACCGACAGATTCTGTCGATGACGTAGGCAGTGTTGTAATTACCGGAAGGGTGAATAGGATAACGCCCTACCAAGGGGGCCCATAATCATTTTTAGAGGGCACATTTTTGAATTCATAATTTTATAAAATTCACTCTATTCGTTTATTTACATAGTACTGTGAATATTGAAAAGCTGCGAAATTTAAAATTAAAATATATTGATTTCTGAAATCATTATCCTTATGAATCTAACTAGTAATGAATCAGACGAAAGAGATTTGGCTATTTCGTCGAAGAGAAAATGTCGTTTTAGATTCTGAGAGGAGCAAAGAAGTGTTTTCTCCATTTATTATTTTTTTTTTTTCAAATGAAAAAAGTATTGAAAAAATTTGAAAATAACTTCCCGAAAGTATCAACTAGATGCAATTTTATATTTGAAAAGTTACTGCATGAAATTTTTTGAAAAGTATTTCTATATGAAAACATAGGCACAAAAAAATTAAAATAAAATAAACATCATTGTAAAAACAGATTCATGTCAATAGATAGTATTCGACTGATTTAGAAGATCTGTCAGTTGATTTCATACAGTAACTTTTTAGGTAGAAAATTGCATCTAGTTGGTATATTTGGGAGGTAATATTTAAATTTTCTCAATAAATTTTCCACAAACGAGGAAAACTCGTCCAAAAATTGAGTAAAATCAATAAAATTTGCCGTAAACGAGATTTTTATAAAATCGATTTTATTAATTTCGCTATAACCCCGAAACTAATGGCCAATAGGATTAGAAACTTGAAAATATCCCTCTTTACTTACAGACAAAATGATTATTTTCCCGATTCTCAATTAATGGTGGGATATAAAACTGGATAAGAACAAAATAATTTTTTCGTAATATAAATAAACTTTATAATTTTAAAGTAATACTGCCTAATATAAAATGAAACTCCACTCAGAATCGTTTTATTGTACAAATAATAAAGATTTAACTTTTTTTTTTAATTCAATACTCTGACCTAGAGCATCCCACCTGAGGAGCGAAGAATACTCATGATGCGTAGTATTTCCGGTTTTTTAAATTTGTTTTAATACATCACTTTTTGAATTCGCCTTTAGATGATACTTATGAGAGGTAATTTTTTGAAATTCTCAATACTTTTCTCAACATTTGTGATAAGTTACCAAAAATTTAATAAAAATGTATCAAAAATTACCTTTTCTTAGTCAAAACTTTATGAAAACTTAAAAATAGATAGACAATAATATGAGAAATATTTTTGCACAGGAAAATTTTGAAAATGTAAAAAAAAGTATTTTGGAAGTTTTTCTGACACTTTTTTTTTTTCATTAATTTTTTTCTCCTGTACTCAGTTAATAGTGAAATACGTATATTATTTTAATATAAAATAATTTTTTTTTTTCGTTATTATATCAAATTTTATAACTTTTAAGTAAAAATTGATTTAAATAAACTGAAGCTCCGCTCAGAATCGTTTTATTGAAGAAATGATTTATCGTTTCTTTAAAATTCAATACACCCGCCAAGAGTATCTCCATTAAGAAGTGAAGTCTATTTGATTTTAAGTTAAAAAAAAAATAAAAATTAAATTTATGAAAATATAGGTTATGACATATTTTATCTTTTTTTGTCAGTATTTCGGTAGTTTTTCCATACGCTTAAGAAAGGTATTTAGAATTTTGAAAAATAACTTACTAAAAGTACCAACAAGATAAGATTTCCGATCTATAGATTTACTAATCGAAACTTCTGGACCAGTATTTCTATCCGAAATCGTGCTTTCGTGTATATGTCGTATAGTATCGTATATGACGGAATATTATAAGCAAAGTGTTAGCATTTAGGGCTATAATATTTTTGCTGCCCTGGTACCTGAAAGTTCTAGTCGCGGCACTGGACGTGAGCCACGTGATGAGTCGGAAAAATCCCCTTTTTGAGAACATTAAGTGTCGGCAAGCAGTGAGGGAAACACAAATTTCATTGCTTATCACGATACAATAATATCTTTGTCCTTCTGACATTGCTTATTTTAAAATCGCACGGCATGAATTTGGATTAAATTTGATTTTTCCATCAGTGATGTTATTATATTATAGTATTGCGTCAGTCCTAATAACTTTTGGGCGTATGCTTTATAATGTCTGTACTTTTGTACGACTAAGAAAAAAAAAAACAAACGTTTCTTAATCGACAAGCACATAATTCGCAATCAGACGGGTTATGTACTCGTTAAACTATTTAGATACATTTTCTATCTTTATCTTTCCCTCATTTCGTACCGTTTCTAATGATGACGTGGGCTAAAAAACGGATGGGGAAAACCCCTTTTCAAGAACGAGTTGCGTAACAGGTACCTTCGCGGTCACCACCGCCACTGCAGAGAAGAATCATCCGAGAATGACGGAGCTGATGTTAATCGGGGTAATAGCGTACGAACAGCATACCCGGATGCAGCGCAACGATAATAATGGGAAAATAAAAAAGTTTCAAATCAAATTATCCATTCCGTTGCGACTGGGTCGTTGACCTGCATAGTGGT
Organism: Stegophylla sp. TES_Ste_2020; assembly: GCA_025469315.1. NCBI lineage: Eukaryota > Metazoa > Arthropoda > Insecta > Hemiptera > Aphididae > Stegophylla > Stegophylla sp. TES_Ste_2020. The sequence continues at coordinate 8,840 of JAIPRM010009901.1, read as the reverse complement.
TATTATTTATACGATCACCGCAAAGACGGAATAATTATTTTGGTTTTATTGGCCACGAACGAATTTCGCGATGTTTTTCATGTAGACGATATACGCAGGACTTCGGATGACGTGTGCAACCTACCTACGTATTATGTGGACGTGTGTCATAACCATGCGAAATCGGTGCAGGAAATAATATGACCTTCTAAACAAATCACGGCCATCCTCGTATTAAAATAATCGGGTATGGGCAGTGTCTTAGTTACATTAATTGTGTCTTTTGAAATTCGATAATCCATAGTGTCTTGAATCCAGATACTATCTTATCTATATTTCACAAATTTTAGTTTTTTTTTTGGTAAAGATGCAAATTTAAATAATTTTTTAAATTATCATGTTAATTATAGTATGTTATATTACAACAATGAATTGTTAAAATGGGTTTTATTAATTATAAACGAAATATAAGTCAGGTATATAATGTACTTACCCATTTGAGTATTATTTGAAATGGATCGAAAATGGCAATAAGTAAACCCAAAATGAGTGCTGAAACACCAATTAACATCAACGATGTCAAACCTGAAAACACAATAATGATATATTAGATTTTTGGTATATACAATAGAATTTTAAAAGAAAATTTAGTACCGATTTCTATTTACAGTTATCAGTGGCGTATTTGAGGGAGGGCGATAGGCGCGGTCAACCCCTCTTAATAATTTTTAAATTATCATTATTTCAGCTCAATGCAATATAGTTATACTTATAATATACAACTTTTAATTCAATACCAGACGTGCTATATACCACGTTATAAAATTTGGTTACAATTTTTATTAATATGCATTGTTTATGGTTTGAATATTTGTAGCTTCATTTTTAGAACTTAAGGAGGTCATAGGTACGTAGCTTTCTCATGTTTAGTTGAATTTTAATAATTTTTAAACTATTTTGTGCACACAATGATAACCCCAATTGTTTTTTAATAATATATCAAAAATATTTTAAATTGCTCAAGTGCTCACTGCTTTAAAAAAAAATTAAACTATACTCAAATTACCAACTAGTGAATTAAATTTAATATTTATTGAATCGTAGTAGTAAGTTTATGAAGATGATCCAATTTAGTTTGAGTAAAACAAAATACTGACCTACTTAATATACTCATGCAGCGATTTTGTATTAACTATTTAATTGTAACTAGGATATCGTAATTTTATGTTTTCTTAAAATTATCAAATATTAAAAACAGCAATGAAATAGTTTCTTCAAACTTGCACTTATAAAGGAAAAATTCTAAAATATTCTCCAATTTTTAAAACTTCATAGAATTTGCAAAATAACGTTTAATAAAATAAAAAAATTAAGATTTGAGAGGAAATGTATTCTTTTAGTTATGGAATTTTTCTAAAGATATTCAATTCATTCATAATCCACCATTTTACACATTTGGTTATATTTCTAACGTTCTATCCAACAAATATTATACCTGAAACGTCATTTTTCTCTATGATCGTTAAACGTAATAATCGTCTTGATTTTTGTCACACGATTCGTTTGTGAAACCGAAAATCTGTCGTATGATTCATATTCATTGTTTTTACGCAATAATTTTGTTTACTATAACTATACACGTGTATTTATATTACAACACTATATTATACGGCATTAATTGTTTCAAAAATATAATACAATAAAATTGCATGTTGTTGTAAAATTTTCACGTGCCACGTTTAAAAGGTCAGATAACGAATACGATACCGCAACGTGTTGAGTGTTCCTTTAAACTTCCTACTTGCAAATATCAGTAAGTGAATAGACCGTTACGCGTTCAAAAGAATAGATATAAATAATATAAGAAAAAATATCTGGACAAGCAGAGAACACAAAGACCCGTGTTGTACAAAAATAACCAAAAAATCTAGATAAGGTAATAGATAATTCTTTGAAAATTTATCTAAATAGGATAATAGATAAAAATTTTTTACTTATCTAGATAGTAGATAAAAGATAACCCCCATATATCTAGATAAAAAACAGATAAATTTAAAAAGTTTAAAGAATTAAAAAGAAAAAAAAAACATACATAAATTGTAATATGGCGATTTTATTATATAGAAAATGATATAAAACACTTGATTTTGATTTATTTGCTTTAAAATACTCTTTATTTATTATCCAATTTAGAGGTACAAAATAAGTACCTAAAAATAATTTTAGATTCTGAAAGGAAACATATTATATTATATAGTCTGAGAGGAACATCATTGTTCTTACAATGATGTTTATTTCTTTTTTTTTTTTTATAAACGCTTTTATGTACAAAAACATTTGTCCAAATGTTTCGACCATTAACTTTTTGAATTTGAATTTGGCTTTAATTGTTACTAAGAGGTCATTTGTCAAAATTCTCAATAGTTTTTTCAAAATTTGGGGGGAAAACCCCAAAGTTTGACAAAAATGGCTTTGAAAAAAATATCTAGGATAACTATTTTATCTTGGATAACCATTTCATAAAATAGATAAGATAAATAGATGTTCAAAATTATTTTTTGGTTAGATCTAGATAAGACAAAAAGATAAATATTTTTATCTAGATCAGGGATTCTTAAACTGTGGTACGCGTACCCCTTGGGGGTACTCGAAATTTTTTAAGGGGTACGAGTCTGGCCAACAAACCTTTAAATTAAAATAGAGGAAAAAAACACTAAAATCTATAAGTACCTTTCTCACTATTTCTTTGAAAATAAGCGATATTAGTTTTTAAAATTTTTAGTGGATCAGTTTTTAATAACTTAATCTTAATGGAATAAAAATGTATGTAGGTATTTAAAAAATTTTTAAATAGATTTTAGTTTAGTAACTAAGAAGGGGTACCCAAAAAAATTTATTTGTAAAAAGGGGTACAGTGTTCATAAAACTTTGAGAATCCCTGATCTAGATAATGCACAACTGTGACAAAGACATATTATACACACGTGAGTATATACATGTACATAAAAAAAAAATTATCAAGGATATAATAATTATCGTATTTCTTGTAAATTATTCTGTCATTATCCCATTCTATTCGTGTTTGTTTTTTTCTCTCTCTCTCGATAATGACATAATACGATAAGGAAGCCGGTCCCGGAATAAATATTGCGAATCTGTTGCATTCACGTGCTTCGTCTGCATTTGTCGTTTACAATTTGTATCGTAACGGAAACACAGGTACACCTAAATTCTAATAATGCAGATAATTATGAAATTCCTTATACGTTTACACCACATTAGGTAAAAAATACACACACACATGTATTCATGTATGTGACATGTGTATGATAAAAATCCCAGACGGTGCCAAGTTATCTGACGATGAACTTATTACACTTACATAGATTTTATTTCAAATTCAAAATAATAACGAATTCTTAATACAATTTTAAATTAAACATTATATTAAATCACCAATAAATAGGTGAATATTATTAATCATAGAATACTATAATGATATAAATAATATAATATGGTAATAATTCTAGATATGAAAATTTTCATGAAAATATTTTTTCATTAGTTAAAATTTTTTTTAACTTTATTTATTTCTACATAATGATTAATGGCTATTAAGAGAATTAATTAGACGGTCAATCAAGTCAAGTTTTTAGTAAAAACTGTATAGGTATTAGAAACCTTTTTATTTAAATTTAAGAGCAACTATACGACACAAATGTTGTCTAGCTAATTATTATATTTTACAATTTAACTGATATAATTTACAAACATATTACACAAAGACTAAAACAAATTTGCTTAAATATAAAATAGAATCAACACACACAAACATAAGTGAACATATTTGATTAATAATATATCAATATGATCAATGATAAAGATCTATGATAACCTTTGGGAACCAACTGTTATGAAATTATCACGAAATGAATTATTTTTAAAAATATACATAAAATCGAAATTTAAAAATTTCAACGAAAAATGAAATTCGAGAGTCGTAGAGTCGTAAATGAATATAAAACAAATTCTGTTTTAATCGTGTGTGTGTATATATAATATAATCGTGACGTGACGAAAGAAAAACTGAACTCACGTATTGCAGTACAAATCGAATATCCATTTTACAATAATAGTATAATAATATTTTGTTTCCAAACAACGTTCGTATACCTCATGTGACTCCATAACAAAGGGTTTCAATAGCGTTAAGTCCGATTGGCAATGCGGTCCGTAAAAGGACACTACTATTGTGTTCCGACACTCGTACAACATTTATCTGTAGACGTGTATATCAGAATCAAGTAAAATCGAAACTCGAGCGTCGAAAAGAATTTATTGGTATGTTTGTAGCATATCATTTTCAGGATAGAAATTCTCTTTTCCTTTTTAGAGCTTTTCCGAATGTTTACAATCCTGATATATTTTGACTTGGAATAATTGCTTAGGGATTTATACGAGTGAATAAGAAGCGAAAAACTAAATTTTTGTAGTCCAAGAAATTATTGCAATATTAGTACCCAACTAATAACGAAATTTTCAAAAACTGTTTCTAACCAGAAACCGAAAACATAAATTTTGAAATACTAAATTAGAACACACAAAAACCAACACTATAGAATATTTGTGGGGTTTTAATAACCAGTGAATCTAAATCGATACTTCTTTAAAGTCCACACCAAACCCAATTAGGATTTATTTTTTCATATTCTATGGCGGAATCTGGGCGGATAGTAGACGAAGACGTTGATCTCGTGGCGTGTGTATGACACATGTGTACTGCTTTGCATTAAAACACGGCTTTAACGGCATTGAAAACGAACGTAATAAAAGCACAACGCGTAGGTTTTGTCGAAATATGCAGCGGTCAGATTTAATCACCACCTCGCTTGGATCGTAGCCATTATAAGAACAAACGCTAAACATCTGTATAATAGTATTGCAGGAGTGCACGGAATTAATTATATCAGTACAACATAGCACGAACGGATTATTTTGCGTCGATTGGTCGGCTATATAGTGTTTTGCTGGAAGGTCGTCATCGGTTCAAATGTGGAAGACGAACAAAGACACCGATAATTCACAATACCGAACGAGTTTAGACGTATCTAACCGTACCTACGTATAATATACGGGTATTATAGTGACGCGTCAATGGCGAAACGATTGTCGTTAATAGTGATGAAGATTCTGCCCCCTACCTCCTCTCCCTCAACTGTATATATCAGTAAACCGGTTTAATCAAAGAACGTGAACTTAAAGGAACGATACCTAGAATTGATTTTTTTTTTCGAGTTACGAATGAATAAGGAACGATTTCGATTGTTTTGCAAAGGAGTAGGAATGCGAATTAACTCTTTATTTTTTAAGAACAGAAATGTAATTAAGTATTTGAGTGTATATTACTAATATATATTGAAATATTATCCTGAAGTTATCCTCGAAAAAGCGTTTCCAACGCAATGGTAACAAACGATTTCTTTTCTCAAGATTTTTATCCATTTCACGATAAGTTCGATAAAATATTTTTGAATTTGAATAGTTCCAATTAATTAAAATGATTTTATTATTATAGTTATGGTCATTGACAATATACTAATAAGTATCCAGTAAATACACTCAAATACTTTTCGTATGAAGTAGATATATAAGAAATATTTGAAATAGTATTTCTACGTATATTTATAATTAAAATAATTTTCAAGTATTTAAAATTATTTCAAATTTTTAAAATTATCATTTTATCAAGTTCTTAGCTAAGTTATAAGAAACTAGGTAGTTATTTTTCCATAAAATGAATTTTTTGATTCCAAGTAAAGCGAAGAACCTAGTGATTTTACAATGATGTTTATTTTCTTGAATGGTTATATTTCTGTAAATACTCTTTCGAGTAATCAAATTTATCCAGCAATTTGGTTCAGCAACTTTAAAGATTAAAGATTTGCTCCAGAATCTAGGTGGTACATTAGAAAGGTTATTTTTCTAAAATCTAAACAGATTTTCCAAAAAAGGGAAAAACCATCTAAAATTTGAGTAAAACATTATGAAATCTATTTTAGGAATTTAGTCGTTACCTCTTAAGGTCTACCAAGTTACTCCAAAATCTTAACACTAGAAAATTAAAATTGTCACCCATTATCAACAAATAATCAATAGATGCAGACAAACAAAATATTTCAATCAAATTTGACTATTTTTGGGATAAATATAGAATTTTGGAAATATCTTGTTTTTGTAGGTTTTTTTTCTCACTACATTTTGAATTCTTGATATGAGATGAAAATTGAATACAACTTTACTAATGTATATATTATGCATACTATATAGGTAAGTCCACCAAATAAGAACAACGGATACGGTCTCACCATTTCCGATCGTTTTGCAAATTATACAACCTAAAGATACCATATTTAAATAAATATCATAGTTTTTCAAAAATAATATTTTCAAAACTATTAAAATTGGAGTAACCGCTGAAAATTGGATTTTAATGGAAAACACACACGAAAACAGCGCAAGGTAATCGAAAACTGATATTTTCAACGGAACGCTGAGCTTTTTTACAAAAATAACGTGCACTTTTTTTGTTTTATTTTTGGTCATTTAAGCAAAAAAATTATAATTGAGATTTGTTTAATGATGGCATCTTTAGATTATATGATCTGCCAAATGATCGGAGATGGTGAGACCGGATTTGTTGTTCTTATTTGGTGGAGTTTTCCTATAAATACATACATGTCTCATGACCCTAAAAAAACCTCAAAAATCTTACATGGATGTAGTTTTAAATTTTCTGCTCTAGTTCTCATTGACTTTCTATATTACACAAATTAAAATTTCATATTTTAAACGTAACACGACACCTGTTAAATATTTATATTTTCAAAATATATATGTATATACCAACCAAATGCTGAAGTACAAATTGATTCTGGAAAATCTATAAAATCACCTTGACATTTACTCATAACGAATATTAAATGGCTAAGTATGCATAATACTTTGTAACCGTATGTTATCATTAAATTTATTGAACTTATAAAATATATTATTATTTGGTGTTAATGTTCTGGCATGTAAAATATATAAAGAAATAAAAAGAATATTATGGTTTATCATTATTTTAATTGATTGAGAGGAACGTAACCTAACCGGTTTTAGCTAAAAATCTACTCAGGTATAAAAATTGTCAAGTAGTGGCAACGTGCAATGTATGTTTAGAAACTCGAATATATGTATATGAAAAACAGAAAATAGAATTATGAGATAACTTGGGCTGAAATTAGCATTTTCATGTGTTCATTAAAAAGTAACTAAGCTAGCATTTGCATTCAAGCCTAATGAATTTGGATTTACAAGTTAGTTTATGAAATTTGCTAGTTACCCCCCCCCCTCAACCGGTGACCAATACGAGCTTTCTGAATTGTTGAATACAGCCTGTCCAAGTTGTAGATCTTCAAAAATGATATCGTATCTAACGATAGTTTCTAATTTACGTTAGACCGATATAGGTAATATAATATTTTTCATATAAAAGAAAATAAATATGCACAAATATTACTGTCACAACACTCAACTATAATTTTTCGTAGAAGTGACAGTAACTATTAAATTTATTTTATGCCTATCTGTATATTTTAATTAAATTAAATGCGTGAATTCTTTTACATTTACTACGTTTTTAGTGCATCATTGAATATAATAATTGGACTCTGGAGATTACATAATATTCTAATCTCGAATTTTTCACGACGCACTGCGAAACGAATTCGTATATCGTTCTGGAGCACACCAAATAAATAGGTATACACAATACACGATATAACCATTAGTAAATGCTATTAAAAATAATGTCTACATAAATACCGATGGCCTAAAGCCCAAATATGATACGTCCAAGTTGAAAAAAAAATTGTTTTATAATATGTTTAATTAAGAAATCTGGGTTGTTTTAACGATTCTGCTAAATACCTAAACATATAATTTTCGATAAAATTGATAAATGTAATGAATGCCCTAGTAAATACTTAATATGCTCATGAAAAACTTTTAGGTCCATATTTTAAAAATAATAACAATTACCATTTTTAATTCCATTCTATTAGAATAGTATCGACTGAAGAATTATTAAAAAAAAAAAAAAAAATTGATTGACTAATGAATTATTATTTCACTGGAAGTTATACATCACATCTAGTTTAAATATAATATGTAAGTTAAAAATTATATTTAAAGATAACTAATGTGGATTTTAATAATTCGAAAACTTTAAATAGCTTTCTTGAAAATTTTAATATTTCTGACGTATCAATTATACCATATTTGACTATTTGAGGTATCACGAAAAAAAAATTCCGTCTCGTTTTTTTTTTTAATTTATCGTCGTATATTGTCGCCTTACATTGTATAGGCAAGTCAACGGACACAGCGGTTTAATGTGCAGCAAACTGATTAGCATACTTCCGATTTCAAGAAACTTCGACGCAGCATAAAACATACAATTATAATTCGTTGCCCCTGAGCGACATTCCCAGTACGTGAATAAGTTAATACAATATTAAAATTATATTTCACTAGCTTAGAGGGCAAAAAATAATTTGGTATAAATTAGAATCAACTTGAAAATAACGAATAACGTTTATTGAATCCTTATTTTTCATGAAAATTTAATATAATATTGCATAAAATATAGCTATTATTAATTATTTCACGTAAATATGTTTACGTCATATTAATAAAAAGCGGACATACTTCGCACGATGGGTGTACTTCGCACGACGGGTGGTATTCTTTTGACGGGCGTATTAAATTTTAAAGAAACGATAAATCATTTCTTCAGTAAAACGATTCTGAACGAAGGA
>JAIPRM010009900.1:0-14262 GCA_025469315.1 Stegophylla sp. TES_Ste_2020 | reverse complement strand
TTACCCCCCCAAAAAAAAAAAAAAAAAAAAAAAAAAAAAAATGAAGAATTGAGAAAATCCAAAAATGACCTCTTTAAAGTACAATCTAGAGGCAAATCCGGTTTCAAAAAATTACTGATCGAAACTTTTGGACAAGTTTTTCCATACGAAAAGTTGTACACAGAAAAAAAATAAAAAATAAACATCATTGTAAAAACACTAGCTTCTTCACTTCGTTCAGAATCTAATAATAATTATTATTACATTATTAATTTTTTTATATACCTAACATTTTTCCTAAAAGTCAAATATATATATATATATATATGTTAATTTCTTAATTTTTTTGCACCGATGTGGTAAAACAACTAATAGAAAACATACACATCGGGGTCAATCTTTTAATGATGTCGTTACTACTTACTTGTTCTGACTGTTATTTTGAGAATCCAATTAGGTAGACGATTTTGTACGAATTCCCTCTGTGAACAGAGAATGTAAAAAAGAAGAGCCAATCGCTTGTCAACGTTTCATCGTCGTTGTGTATACACACGAAAATTATTGTGTACCAACGGATAACGCGAACAAAACAATATTTTTTGATTTCGGATGATATTTACTCTTTTATATTAAATTATTCAAATGCGACAAATCACGTGCTGCGCACAAACAAAACGTCGTTGATTGTCGATTGTTGATTTCGCCTATTCACTTAAGCAATCAATTTTGTATTTTCGTCGCCATACAAATTATTTTTTGACTCGTAAAAATCGAAGTTATTATTATTTTCGATCCGTAAGATAGATATATGACGACAAACGAGGAAGTAAAAAATAAAAATAAAAACATTAATAATAATAATACATAATACGTAACTGTTGAGCTAAGGACTTATATGAGTTAGAATGTTTTTCAAAAATCATACAAAACATAGACAAGCAATGTATGTATGAGTTTAATGCAGTTCTCTTTAATTTGCATATTTTGCATTTTTAGCTCATTTTTCAATATAAATAATTCGGTTATATTTGAATTTTAAGTGCATATTTCACAATTTTTCAATATTTAATTTGAGTTTTCTTGATATCGGAAAATTTTTCTCTGAATAACTGAAGAGATCAAAATATTATTTGATAGGTATTTGATTTGTTCAAATGTAAGCTTAAAAATAATAAAGATTAAAAAAGAAAAAATGGAATTTTATAAATAATAAAAGAAGAATTAATAATACATTTTACAATACAATTTTTAAATATTTTGAGTTTTTACAATAAAATTTATATTTTATAAGAGATTATTTTAGCATTTTTGCATATTTTTATAGCATATTTTGAGTTTTTTATTCTCTAGCCCCCCAATAATAAGTAAATCATTTCTACAGTTTAAGATTTCAGTGTCGCACAATAGTAAATGTAACGACGAACCACACTGTCGGTTATTTTCGGTGTCGCGGCGAGTGGGTTTCTCCCCCCTCCCCCGTTTATTTCCGTATAGTAGTATCCTTTGATTCGTCCACAATCAATATAAGTTGTCATAGCGTCCTGGCCGACAGGAGAGACATTTTATTTTTATTTATTGCACCGAACGAGTTCGATATTCAATATAAAGTCGCCATTAAAAGTAAAATCCTCAGAGAGAATTATGATTTACGTATATAGAAATCGCGCCCGCGTCACGTACACGCGTCTCTCACGACTGCAAACTTTTATCGAAGTCGTTGCATTTTATCTCACACCATTATTATTATTATTATTATTATATTTTAGGAGATGCAATATAATATGTATATTGTATATCAAATAAAACTAACGACCACGAGTTGAATACATATTTTATTGGTCGACTAGTCTCACTATATTCAGGTTAGGTTAGGTTAGGTTAGGTTAGGTTTGGTTAGGTTAGATTAGGTTAGGTTTGCATTATCTTCAGTTACACACAATCATTTAATTTTTTTTTCATTTTGCCAAAAAAAAACAAAAAAAAACTGTTCACTAAAATCAAATTATAATCAACAGTAGCGTGCGCAGTAGGGGGATAGGGGTTATATTCCCTCCCATTACGTTTTTTTCTGTGCTATTTTTTTGGTATAAAATTTGAAACAGAATAAATATAAGAAAATCTGTAAACGAATAGTTCGATATATTTAGTACCAACGCCGCAAATCAGAATTCACCTTTAGACGGTACTTTCAGAGAACACCTCAATGGTTTTCTCAAAATTTGTCAAAAACCCTTTTAAAACCATCTGTTTTTTTTTTTAATCCGAACTTTATAAAAATTTAAATACGAGTAGAAATAGACATTAATATGAGAAATGTTTTGTTACAAGATACGTAATTTTGAACTCTTTTTTTTTTTTTTTCTCATCAAACATTTTTTTTTCCTTTTCTTTAGCCAAGAGTAGAATATAAAACTAATTGAATAAAATACATTTTTTTTTCATATTTTGAGTAAAATTTTTCTTGAATAAGCAGCTGAAGGTCCTCTCGGAATCATTTTATTGAAGAAATGATTTATCGCTTCTTTATAATTGAACACAATGCATCCACCAAAAGCACCCCGCCCGAGAAGTGAAGAATACCTATGGCATTAAGTATGTCCGGATTTTAGATTTTGAACGAAGTGAAGAAGCTAGTGTTTTTACAATGATGTTTTTTTTCTATGTACAAATTTTCGTATGAAAATACTTGTCCAAAAGTTTCGATCAGCATCTTTTTGAAACCGGATTTACCTCTAGAGATGTCATTTTTTGAATTTCTCAATTTTTGAATTTTTTTTTTTTTTGGAAAAAACTACCCAAAATTTAACAAAAACGACTCGGGAACCATAATTTTTTTGATCCGAACTATATGAAAATTTAAACATTGATAGAAAATGATACGAGAAAGACTTTGGCGCAAGAAAATTTTGGAAATGTAAAAAAAAAATTTCAGACATTTTTTTTTCATTTATTTTTTATATTATTAACTTTCCTCGTTCAGAATCGTTTAGTTGAAGAAATGATTTATCGTTTCTTCACGAAATTCAATACACCCGTCAAAAGAGAATCCCACCCGACGTGCGAAGTACAAACATTTTTTTTTTTTTTTGTTTTTGTCTTTACTGACGTCAAATTGTTTTTCGAGTTATCTCTCGAACCGTTGAGAATTTCGGATACACAAGTATACTCGGATTCCAATTTCACAGCGATTGACGCGATAACAGAGAATATTATCTACGTACATTGTCGGAACTCGAATCTCTCCATTCTACAGATTGAATGTTCCGTTTCCTTTGTCACGTTAAGACCGTGCCGCCTCTCATCCCACGCATAAAATCGTTATCGTTTCGATCCGAATTCTTCCCGCGCGTTCGTTCGACGCTCAAGCAATGTTGTAAACTCGATGTAATTAACGATTGAATGACGTTCGATATAATATTACAGAGCGGCGTTCTACGTTGATCCGTGTACCTTAAGGGTTAATTTTCCACCCCCAACGCTTTTCTTCAGCCCTTTCGAGAGCACTGCGACGACGGGTATTCCAATACTCACCACTTTTCTTCGAAAATAAAACATTTATTATCGTTTTCGCATCATAGTATAAATTAATTACAAGCACTGAATAATATGATCTTGTTGAATTTTTTTTTTGAAAAAATATTTAAAGTAATTTTGCATTCATAAAAATCTATTTACCACGTGCTGAAATTTCATTTTCTCCGGATTTTAAAACATCATATTTGCTTTGCTTTTGTAGTGCGTTTCGAAGAAGAAGGAGTTAGGCAGTTCCTCGAGCCCTATCCTTTTTTCGTCCTTTACTTTCTTCTTAACCTTTGAATTTTACTCCGTCGTATTTGCATAATATTTGTTCATCTAATTCTTGTTTACTTTTTTTTTTTTTCCGATAACTGCTTTGGAACATTTTATTGCTGTGATCTCCGTTTTCAACCACTTATCCGCAAATCTTTGTTCCCTATCGTGTTTTTTAAATACAATTTTTACTGACTTTAAAGTCGAACACATATTCAAAGGTAATTTACATTAGTTACTATATTTGTATCGATAATAATTGACTATTATGTGTTTTCGTTTCCTCTTCTGTCTCACATAGGGCGTACTGTTATGTAATTAATCTGTATTTAAAGTTTGAATAATTTTTTTTTGTCAAATTTTGGTTAGTTCATCCCCAAAAAAAATTGAGTAATTGAGAAATTCGAAAAATAACCTCTCTATAGTACCAATTAGGCGCATATATATATATACATGCAATGTACATGCATATTATAATATATTGTATGATAAAAGTATTTTTTTATTAGAAATAAGTTACCAGGAAAAAGAACCTTGTTTAGGTGTTTAAGATTCTGAGCGAAGCGAAGAAACTAGTGTTTTTACTATGAAATTTTATTTTTATTTTCTAAGTACACTTTTTTGTACTGAAATACTTGACCAAAAGTCTCAACCAGGAAATTTTTTAAAATCGGATTCGCCTCTAGATGGTACTTTAGAAGAGTTCAAAAATTTTTCAATTTTTTTTTTGGAAAAAACTACCAAAATTTTAGTAAAAAAAAATCATTTTTTTTTTTAATCCAAACTTAATGAAAATTTAAACGTAGACTGACAATTACTTCTTTGGCACAAGACAATTTTGAAAATGTGAAAAAAAAATTGTGTAACACTTTTTTTTCTCGTTAAATTTTTTTCCCATTTTCTTTATTTATTAGATAAGAAACAAGTAAAGTAAATTAATGTATAACAAACAAAAGTAAAATAAAGTTATGTAAAACCAATGTAATTTAAGTACAGACAAGAAAGCCGGACATACTTCGCACCACGGGTATTCTTCGGTCCTAAGGACAGATTATACTCTTGATGGGCAAGTTGAAAACGATGACTATTATTTTCGTTCATATTGCTGTGAAATTATTATGAGAAATGATTTATCGTTTCTTTAAAATCCCACAAACCCACCGAGAGTATCTGACCCGATGAGTGAAGAATTATTCTCGTGTAGCGAAGTATGTCCGGCTTTTTTGTCTACACTTTACTTATCTTTGGCTTACTTTACTTTTTTTTTTTCACTGTACAGAACGCATTATTTGATATACGAGTTTATACCACCGATGCAAGAAAAAAATAAAAATACCGGGAGTAAATCGAATAACGTCGAGTAGAAGATAAGAAACGAGTTCTCGATATATGTATACGCCTCAGCCGCCAACGTTCACATTCATTCGTGTGAATATTTAACGAAGACGAGTCGAAATTTCTCCAATTTACCAAAAGCCACATATCGATTTCGAATAATGCCGCGCATATAATAATTTAGTGCAAATATTTTTGTAGTTGTAATATTTACGTATTTGACGAGAATGTGACGATTGCTTTATGGAAAATTACTCAAAATTACTCAAACAAGTATTTTATATTTATGATCAATGTTCTATCATTAGGAGGTCTGTGTTGGATTGCAATAGATCAGCGGTCGACATATTTTTTAATCAAAAGGGCCATTTTTTTTTTTACTTATACCCAACTACTTAAAATTTATAATTTTTATAATTTTGTAAGTATATAAAAATGTCATAATATGAGTATAAGTCTTTAATTTCTATATATATATATATATATAAACAAAATATTATCAGAGACAATTAACATACATATATATATATATATATATATAATATATTATATTTAGGAAAAATTAAAAAATTTTAAAATGATGTAAGGAATATTTTTAAAATATGAAATCATTATCTAATACAGTAACGGTTGTTGCTTTAAACAATTCGTTGACATTGTCTTTCAATGTTTTAATTGAAATTTGAAATACAGCAAGTAGAAATGTCCATCTGTTAAGGCTCAAACGGCGTTTGCCTTTTTCTGTAGTACTCCAGATCGCCTACGAGATCGCCTACGCAAGTGAACACTACTCAGCTAAAACGCGGTTCTGTGAAATTGTGGGCCAATTTTTGCTTTGAGCTTTTAGACCGGTGGTGCGTAACCTCGGTTGATCCACGACCCGCGAATTAATTTATTTTGATTAGAAGAACCCCCTTTTCCAACGACATTGCCTAAGTACATTATGATAATATATACCTACGTAAAATTAAATCATAAATTTCAGGCAACTTTAAAATTTGTTTAATGCAATTAATCGAAAACGCAAACATTTTTTATAAGTAAACACAATAAAATCTAATTTTAATGAAAATTCCAAAATTATAAAATTACATGATTTAATGTTTGAAACTTAAAAATTTACATAACTGATTTTCGGTTGGGTTTTACTTTTTAAACAGCTACTTTTGAAAATGTGCTTCGAAATTCAATGTGAAAATGATATTTGTTTTATTTATCATTACAAAAAAATTTGGGCTATACTGTTTCATATTATAAATAAGTTAAAACAAAAGGAAGTAAAATATTAAATAGACGTGAAGTTAATTAAAATTAATTTAAAATAAGAATACAAATACCATAATTATTTATATTCTTCGGACATTAATTACAAAAAAAAGTTGGTCACAATATTTATTAATCACATTTTTCATTATTCATCGGTTATACAAGAGAATCATTAAGTTCAATCAATTTTAATGTATGATGTATCTAATTAAATAATGATTTTTTTTTTAATAATGAAACGTAAGTCAGTTTTTGAGAGGATCGCACTGGATACAAAAACACTCTTTCCTACTTAGATAATGACTTTTCTGCTAACTGACCCGATTCTCTGCGTGATGACGCTTTACCAGTTCCCGACGTGTTGGGGGGGGGAGGTGTGTCAAATTTTTGGATTCCAGTTACTGAAGTTGAGTTTTAGCGATTTTTACAAAATATGTTTTATTATACGTTTTACACGCATTATACATGACGTATGCATTATGCAAATGATGTGTACGTATAAACCGTTTTGCACATGTATCTGCCCGATCCTGCACAGGGGTGGTGAAAATTTAACAGCGTTTTGCGGGCCGTATAAATTCGCCTCGAGGGGCGTATGCTCTTGTCTTTTCCAACCCCTATAATGAAGTGTTCGCCGTTATAATACGTAATATTATTATCAGTGCGTTTTATTTTCTCGTCGTAGGCTAAAAATAGGATTCCGGCGCGAATTCGACGTGATTCAGTATCATTATTGTTTTCCATTTGAAGACAACTCTGATATAAAAAGATAATAATAATGAAGTCGGTTCTTTGCATTTTGAGCGGAATACTCTTGACGGGTGTATTGAATCTTAAAAAAAAAAAACGATAAATCATTTGCTCAATAAAACGATTCTGATATTCAACTAATAATATACAATAATAGTAATCGGTTTCCAAACATTGAACTAAAAAATTATTTTCGTTAAAATTAAAATAAAAACAATACATTTTATATTTGCATAAAATTTGGTTTAAAAAAATCAATGGTTCCCGAGTTTTTTTAGTCAAAATTTTGGGTAGTTTCTCCAAAAAAAAAAAAAAAAAAGAAGGAATTGAAGAATCGAGAAATTTTCAAATATGACCTCTCTAAAGTATCAACTAGGGGCAAATTCGGTTTTAAAAAGTCTCTGGATCTAGATTTTTGGAAAAAATAAATAAACAACATTGTAAAAACACTAGCTTCTCCGCTCCACTCAGAATTTAAAATATGAATTTATAAAGCACACTGTAATTTAAATGAGTTTTTATTTAAATTTCCAATTTGTGATCTGATCGTTTATCGTAATTTCCGCGGGGATATTCAAAAGTGATTATTATATATATATATATATATATAGCGATTATGACCGTGAACAACCATGTTCATTACATGGAATTGGCGCGATAATGGAAAAACACATTAATTTTATCAAACGTCAGATCGTCAGAATACAACAGTTCATTTACACACGCGATGGAAAGTAGAGAACAAACGAAATGTTTTTTTTTTTTTTTTTTTTTATGTTAACAATTCTGTGCGTAGGATCGACCGGAGGAGTTTCATTCCACACAATTAAATTAATTAACGATTTATCACTTGATATTATGTCATTTGTGCTTTTTTTTTTTCTGTTCTTCTCTTTTGTTTTACCTCAATCGAGATATAAACGTGTTGTTGTTTTTATTTATTTACTTTTGGGGATTTTGAAGGGAAGCGAAAAAACTAGAAAAAACTAGTGTTTTTCAAGTGATATATAATTTTTTTTATTATTATCCTTTTTTTTTTTTTTTTTTTTTTTTCGCGCACGCGTTTCTGTATAGAAATACTTGCATAAAAGTTTCGTTAAAGAAGTTATTTTTGGAAATCCTCAGTTAATTTTTTTCTCAAAATGTGAAAAAAAAACTATCCGAAATTTGAGAAAATAGACTCGGAAATTATCTTTATTTAATTAAAACTTTATGGAAATTTAAATATTTTGTTGAACAATAATATGAGAAATATTTTTTTCCTCTTATTTAGTTATTGGGTAAAAAAGTAATGTAAAGTAAATGATAAGAAAGCCGGACATAACTTCCTATGGGTATTGTTCTCTCCTCGGATCAAGCACTCTTGGTGGTTGTGTTGAAAATGAAGACTATTGTTATTGTTCTTTATATTATTTGGAAACGAACAATTGAAGAAACGATTTTCACACTTCATTACAAAAAAAAAAAAAAAAACGCACCCACCAAGATAATCTGACCCGAGGAGAGAAGAACACCCTTGATACTATGACGTATATCCAGCTTTCTTGTTTATTTTTTACTTTTTTCATCTTTGTTTTACTTTACTTTACTTTTTTTTTTCGATTATGCATAAAGTTGAATTTACAAGTCATTTGAAAATCATAACTTTACTCCAAGTTATTCTCAAATTGGAAGTTGGCCGTGCTTGAACGAGCTTTATGAACTTTCATCATACCAAAATTTTCTACGTGATTTGTAAGTATTTGTAAGCTCAAAATTTGAATTTGTAAGTACAGCCGTTTCCTGTTATCGACAAAAGTTTATTAAATAAAAGTTTTTGACCTTGCCAAAATGTAGTGCGTTTTTCGTAAGCAGTATATATAAGCCAAAATTAGAATTTGTAAGTCAACCCCCAACAAGTAATACTCAAATTATGGAAATTGGCCGTACTTGAACGAGCTTTTTGAACTTTGAACATACCAATATAATCTGCGTAATATGTACGTAATTGTAGCCCAAATTTGTCACTTATTATAAAAATCATAAAAATAACACAATGAATGGGTAATTTAAACAAAAACTCATTTCAAAAAGTTCGTTGGAGCACGGCCGAATTTCCAATTCGAGGATAATCTGGAAGTGATTGACTGACAAATTATTAGCTTTGGACTTATAAATACTTAAAAAAAAAAAGTAGATAATTTTGGTATGGTTAAAGTTTAAATGAAGCTCGTTTAAGCACAGTCAAATTTCCAATTTGAGAATAACTCGGAGGACGTTGACTCACAAATTCTAATTTTGAGCTTACAAATACTTACAAATGATTAACTTGAAATATTTGGAAAATTTCAATTAAAAATCGATATTGGACGGCTAACTTCACGGACCTTCTCTGGGGTTACTTGCGCGTGAAACGCATATGAAATAATCGCAATAGCAATTGTTACTGAAATATTAATAATGAATTAATTGTTAAAAAGTTATGCTAATATTATAACGGATTCTAATACTACATGCAATTTCGAATCAGTAACTTGACAAAATTTTATCATAATAATAATAGTGATTGTATATTGCAGGAACGTGCGAAATTGACGATAAAACTATAATAAATATTATTGTTACATTATACACACTGCAGTTTTATTGTTAATATAATATTATAATGTACGAAATGGATTTTACTATGAAATCGTATAAATTCAGTCGTTTACAATAGACTCATATTATAAAATATGTAGTTATGACGATGGAGTATAAAATATTATTAATTTATCGAGTGATAAAAAAAAAAAAAAAAAAAAAACGAAACGAAACGTTTAACGAACAAACAAAAAATAATATTTATTTTTATACAAATATTAAGTATGAGATAAATTCAAAGCTGGTTTCACTCGGTCCCGTTGAAGGGTATTAAACTATATTTAATGTCTTTTAAACTTTAATACGTTATTTTATACTCGTATGATATTATGTTATTTAATATCACATTATTTATGTGTTTCGGTTAATAGTGTATTATATACACACACTGTGTGTGACGTGTTTGCATAAGGATGAAATGAAATACGGAAACGGGATCAACGTTTTCCTTTTTTTTTTCCTATACAGCGTTAGAAATAATTATTATTGTGTAATTGAAAATAACTTTTTTTTTTTTTTTCATTCGGCAACACTGACGCATGCGCTCTACAGTAGAAAAGTGTTTGAATTATAATAAAACACTGTTCCAACAGAATTATACACTAACACGATTTAATAAAATTATTTTAAACACGATTAAATATTATTCAATATCAATACATCAATGTATCTTTGTGTTCTATCACAAATTTATCTTGAAAAATTCATCGAAATAAGAATGATTTTTATTACAAAAAACTTTATAGATGGGTTAGGCAGTAAGTAAAAAAGATAAAAACCGATTAAATTTTTTATCTAGATAACTTATCTATGTAAATATTAATCCATAACATATATGGTTCCATAACACTGATTGTAGTAAGTGCCAAGTAAGTTCCCAACTAATTATAAAACGGCATATGTACTTTTTAGGGGTTGTAGAATATTTTATTTTGAATCTGAACAAAGTGAAGAAGCTAGTGTTTATATTTTACTTTTTTTTCTGTTTACAACTTTTCGTATGGAAATACTTGTCCAAAAGTTTCGATCAGTAACTTTTTGAAACCGGATTTGCCTCTAGATGGTACTTTAGAGGGGTCATTTTTTTTTTAATTTCTCAATTCTTCAATTTTTTATCTTTTGAAAAAACTACTCAAAATTTGACACTCATTTTTTGATCCGAACTATATGAAAATCTAAACATAGATAGAAAATAATATAAGAAAGATTTTGATATTGTGAAAAAAAAATTTTGGACATTTTTCTAACATTTTTTTTTCTCATTTATTTTTTATACTATTGACTTCCCTCGTGTAGAATCGTCTTATTGAAGAAATGATTTATCGTTTCTTTGAAATTCAATACACTCGTCAAGAGAATCCCACCCGACGAGCGAAGTATGTCCGGTTTTTTTTTTTTTTTTTCGGCCAACCCTTTTTTTGTACAATATGAAAATGGTAGTGCTTTGTGAGGTACCTCACTGACGTTAATATCGTCGCCGAATCACGTTAATCCATTCATCGGCGTCCGACGCGCGACGTGTGAATACGTTTTTCTAATAAGTTTTCGGTAAAACAAATTGTCCGACCAATCGACGTCCGAGAATCGATTCGATTTATAAAACTCACACCGGAAGCTTGAGCCCGTCGAATCGGATTTTTTTCCTCTCTCTCTCTGATTTCACACCAGATTGACGAGGGTGTGTTTTCCGCGTATTTATAACAAGAGTTTTTTTTTTTTTTTTTTTTTCCGTTTCACGTTCGCCTTTTTTTTCCAACACAAACTACGAGTATTTAGAATATAATGTGAATAAACCATTCGGAGGCGTTACTCGAACAAATTTTACAAAATAAAATTCCCAAAATGATATATAAATGTTATATTGTAAAATGCGAGGACCACGAGATCAGATTGAAACTTCCGCCGACGTTGAGCTTGGTGTACATAATAGTGCGACGAAAAAGCAACGGTTTTGAAATTTATTTTCTTGAAATATTTCACGAAACTTTCGTGAAACGTTTTCATTAACGTAAATAACAAAAAAAAAAATGTCGAAATTTGGTAATGTAAATAAATGGTTTTATTGTCCAGTTGTACCTGCATAATCAATGCAAGAAAAAATATAAAAAGTATGTATATTTTATGAAAATTTATAATACCGATGGATTTATTAATAATATTAGTAGGGCTAGGATTTTGTAGAAAAATAAATCTGTAAAAAAACATTTTAAATACCCCAAAAAAAAAAAGAAGCATTTATAAAATATTTACTTTAAAAATAAATTCAATATCACGGGAATACCTAACTACGTTGGGTAAATATTAAAACCGCAAAAAAGTATTATATTGAAATTATTATGATCAAACGGGATACTTACTTAGTAGACGGTAAAAAGTAAAACCAAAAAGGATAATAACAACAATATTTTACAAGTGGTGTGTAGTCGCGACAGCTGCGCGATCGATGGCAAAATTAATCGACTGCTCGTGTCAAAAAGTCGAAAACAAAAATAATGACGACAAACTTTCATACCCGTCGACTAGTAAACACTCCCTTCCCTCCTCTTCCTCCCCCCCCCGAATCCCCGTTTCGGATCTACCAGGAACGGGGTCGTTATAACGATATTTGTTTCTCATCCGTCGCTGGGAGGAAATAGACTTTTACCGCGACAAAAACAAAAAAAAAATTAAAATGTAACATAGAGTAAGTAAAATGAAACATAGATAAGTTAAGTATAGACGAGAAAGCTTAGGACATATTTCACACCACGGGAATTCTTCGCTTCTCGGGTCGGATACTCTTGGTGGATGTGTTGAATTTCAATGAAACAATAAAATATGAAACATTGCTGCATTAATTAATACTATTCTAAGCAAAATATGCGAAGAAAAATAATCTCTAAGTATACTTAGAACTTTTTTGACGATACGCACGTTTACAACAAATACTTGTCTTTAGTATTAAACAATACTTACATTGTGTAATTTTTTTTTTTAATTTATCTTGTACAATAGGAACTATTACTTACTAGACAAGTAATGTAATAGATAAAGAAAATGTATCGAAACCTTCAAATGATTTTAAAACTGTTTACAAGAAATAACTAAAAAAATGTAATTTTATTTTGAATATGAGTATAGAAGGTAATTAAAAAAAAAAAAAAAAATTGGATTTTCATAAAAGAATTTTAGTAAACCTATTGTTCATTCAATATTATGGTAGTATGAACAGCCGAAAGTTATCTATTTAATTTATATAGTAATTTTAGATTCTGTTTTTTAGAAATTTGCCCTTAGATGGTGCTTTTAAGAGGTAGTTTTTTGAAATTCTCAATAGTTTTTCCAAAATTTGGGAATAACTACCCAAATTTTGACAAAAACGCTTTTAAAACTTTATATTTTAATTCAAACTTTATGAAAATTCAAATATAGTTAGAAAATTATAATAATAAAATAATAATTATGGTGCAAGAAAATTTTTAGTGTGTGCAATTTTTTTTCTAGCCCATTTTTCATCTATATTTTTTCTCAGTTAATAGCAGAATATAAAACTAGCAGAGTAAAAACTTAACCTTTTTTTTTTCTGTCATAATTACAAACTTTATAATTTTTAAGTAAAATTTTATTGAATTAAATGAAGCTCCGTTCAGAATAGTCTTATTGGAGAAATTATTTATCGTTTCTTTAAATTGTAATACACCTACCAACAGCACCCCATCCAAGGAGCGAAGAATACCCACGGTTCGAAGTATGTCCACCTTTTTGAAAAACGATGTTACGTCTATCCAAAATTTATCAGAAACGCCTTTAATTTTTTTTTTTTTCAAGTTTCTAAAATTTTTAATATAAATAGACAATTATAATATATGAAATACATATTTTAGTAGAAGAAAATGTTTAATATGTGAACTTTTTTTCTATCAATTTATCTTTCTCGTTAAATTATTTTCGTCCTACTCTTAGTTAATTATCGATTCAGTTTGATAAAGTAATATAATTTTATAATATTGTATTACCACAAGAGAATAATTATTATCGAATCGGTTTTTGTCGTGGTCTCCAGCCGTGCTTCGGAAATTTAAAATAATTTTAAGTATTATTTCTTTATTGCTATTTTCATTTCAGATAATAGTAATATTATTATAGTGGTCGACACACAATATATAATACGTGATTACGGTTTTATTTTTAACGTTGAACAAACAATTTACACAAAAGCCGATGAAAAAAAATCAAACAGTATGTGTAGATGAGGGGTGGGGAGGGGGTGGTTGTTTGCCGTTGGAAAAAGACGGATTACGAGAGGGTGTTGTTTGTTGGTGGTGGTGGCCTTTTTTTAAAAGGAACTATAATGAAGGAAAGGAAGGATACGGCCGGATGGCAAGAGTTATAATATAATAATAATAATAATAATTATATTATTATTATTATTGCCTCACACTTCGTATGAACCATTATTATCATATTTAAACATTGATACTCTTCAGGTCAGAAGGGTAAAACATGACGTTTGTTTTATATATAAACTTTTAAATGGTTGTG
>JAIPRM010009899.1:0-14262 GCA_025469315.1 Stegophylla sp. TES_Ste_2020 | reverse complement strand
ATTAAAGAGAATCTCGTGTCTATACGAGTATCTATAAAATATAGAAGCCCAGATAATATTCTCTTAAAATACCTAAAATAATATTCTAACATTTTCTAGAAACTCATAGTTAAAAAACCGGACATATTTCGCACGATGGGTGTATTTCGCACGACGGGTAGTATTCTCTTGACGGGCGTATTAAATTTTAAAGAAACGATAAATCATTTCTTCAGTAAAACGATTTTGAACGAAGGAAGTTAATAATATAAGAAAAAAAAAAATTTTCAAAAAATGCCCAAAATCATTTTTCACATTTTCAAAATTTTCTTGCGCCAAAATCTTTCTTATATGATTTTCTATCTATGTTGAAATTTTCATAAAATTCGGATCAAAAAATTATGGTTTCCGAGTCGTTTTTGTCAAATTTTGGGTAGTTTTTTCCAAAAAAAACATTGAAGAATTGAGAAATTCAAAAAATGACTCTTTATAGTACAATCTAGAGGCGAATCGGGTTTCAAAAAGTTATTGATCGAAACTTTTGGACAAGTATTTCTATACAAAAAGTTGTACAAAGAAAAAAAATAAATAAAAAAAAAATAAAAAATAAACATCATCGTAAAAACACAAAAAATATGTTTTTACATTAATATATTTTCTAAAATTAAAAATATGCATTTTTAGGCAAAAAGTATATTGTTATGAAAACTATAAATGTCTTAACAATATTTGAATAATGTTGTGTCATACTATGCTCATAGTTAACATACATAACAGGTATTTAAAATAGGTACCAACCTATTCTAACTGATGTAACTCACTTAGTATGACACAATTTAATGATTTTCAGATTTTTTTTTTTGCATAAATTACTGAATTTTTTTCGATGGTTTTATCTTTGTTTTGGTTAAGTATTGAAAATTTTGAAAAGAACTTTTCGAAAGTACCACCGAGGTTTGATTTTTGATTTAAAAAATGGCTATTGTAAAACTTTTGAGTTTTGAACAGTACTTCTAGATGAAAGTGTTTTCATAAAAATTAAAAATAATAAAACATCATTGTAAAAGCACAAATTTCTTCTAAAATTACAAAATACAACTAGGTACTTACATAAAAATTAATACGGTGAAAGTATTGAATTAATATATTTTAAAATCAAATCAAAAGTTCATTTGAACTATATTGAACGTTTTAATTTATAATTTTTATTTTATTTATAAATCTTTTTTCATTTATATAAAATATTAACAATACCTATTGTGTTTATATTTTACATTCTAAGTGGAGTAAAGAAAAGCTGTAGCCCAGAAGCGCAAAATTAACTCAAATGCGACCTATGCAAATATAAACTTTTCAAAGTCACAAAAAAAAAAGATTTTCTTAACATCCCATAAGCGCTAATACATTTTACAATAATAAAACTATCAAAAAAGCATGCGGTATTAAGCACTATAGAGTTATACACACAATACGCTATATATACGTAATTATCATTTAAAATCATTCATCGTAATTTTTATGATAAAAAATAAAAATAAATTTAAAAAAAAGTACGGTACATTTCAAAAATAAGTAGTTTCAAATATGTAACTAAAGCTTAAACTTAAATATTGTACTAGGTAATAATAAAGGAATAAAACATTTTTCTTCTTTTATCCCACCACTAAGGTACAAAGAACAAATCAATTTTGAATATTTGGATTATTGGTAAAAATAGACCATTTGCGCTTTTGTGTATCTCCGGTAAAGAAGTGTTTATATAATATGATTTTACAAATTAACGACGTCGTGGCACGAAAAAAAAAACAGATTTGGTGCACAAATTAATTGTGTTCCAAAATACCGTGTGTTATCGGGGCAACGTGTAAGCGCACGTAAATAATATTTGTACGACCACCTGGTGCACTACAAATTTGTACACCTCGTGTCATCTAATCAACATTATTTAATTTAAATATTTTAGAATTTAAATTAAATTCTAAAGTTAATTTAGATATTTATCATACAACTAGTCCTGATGAAGTGCCATTAGCTTTTTTAAAGAACTGTAGAAATTTTCTCGTTAAACCTTTACATTTAATTTTTAATAAATCTTTAAAAATTAGAATATTTCCAGAATTTTGTAAAAAGTCAATCGTAACTCCAATCTTTAAGTCAAGTCTCAATAATTAGTTTGTAATCAATATTGTTTCATACAAAACAAATCAATACTTACAAATCTAGTTGTATACCATTATAATATTATTGCTGCTTTTAATAATGGTCAGCAATTCGACTCGATATACATCGATTTCCAAAAGGTCTTTGATAAAGTGAACTATAATCTTTTATTAACGAAACTTGAATATTTTGAATTAAATAGCTCATTTTTAAATAGGTTTAAATCTTATTAAATAAATCGTTCTCAAGTTGTTAATTTACTTTGTGTAGTTTCGACTGGCTTTAAGGTTCTCTCTGGGGTTCCACAAGGTTCCCATTTAGGTCCTTTATTATTCTTTCTTTTTATAAATGATTTGCCTAGTTTATTTGAAACCTTCATAATTAATGTTCTTATGTTTGCTGATGACACTAAAATATTTTCAGTTATAAGTTCGCCTAATAATTGCATTCGATTACAGTTGAACATAGACAAGCTAAATGAATGGAGCATTAAAAGAGTATCTCACCCGACGTGCGAAGAACACCTCGATGGGGAAGTACACACTTTTTTTGACAATGATTTTTTTTTTTTTTTAGATTCTGAGCGGTAGTGAAGAAGCTTACGATTTTATAATGATCACTCACAATCTCATTTATTTTGTCAAAATTTAGTAATGTCAAATTTTATTTACGACAGCTAGAGTCTGTGGCACTAAAGCCAATTTTAAAAGATATTGCAAATTTAAAAAGTTAGCCATCATTATTTTTTCAGTACATACCTATGGAAATTCCTCCCTACCCGATCCACTTTATATTTTTTAAGGAGTTCCGTGGAAATTTACAGAGTTCAATAACTTTCCTTATCCAGTTTCATCTCCAATACCATTTTTTTCATGGTGCTGAATTTGAAAAGTAAAAATTAATGAAAGTGAAACAAAAAGTAGGATTATTGATAAAATAATTTAAATAAAAACCCAATGAGGTGGTATCTAGTAGTTTTATTTTATCAAGTTGAATACTAGATATCTGATTATCTGGTCTTTACTACCTACTAAAAAAACAATGGTAATATTCAGTACTCACCCTCAGAGTAGGTATTATGACTGCAACACTTAAACATATAGATCGGCGTCACTGATTGTGGCTGGGGGACAGGTTCAGCATTGAGAATGTTGCAATATTTAGTTTAAGTACCTAGCAGTGTAAAGCGGAATCCTAATTCACATAAATAAATTTGACATTGGGTAGAATTAGTTTTTTCGCTTAAACCTTTATAATTATTATTTTTTTAAATTAACCAAAATTCGATGTACGAATTGCTGTTGAAGGGAGATTTTAACATTGAGTTTGAAGCCAATCAAATATTTGTAATCAGCTTAAGATAAGCTTGAGGGTATTGCACTAAGAAGGAATTCAATACTCATTCATGGTCTTTTAACAAATGACAACACGTCTTCTCATGTAGCAAGGACAAAAAATGATTATAATAAAATTGTATATAATTGTTTTTGAATCACAGTGCCTTTGAAAAGTGCTCACGGTATCCTTAGGGCATCGTGGTGCACAGTTTGGGAACCTCTGCTTTAATTTACTTTACTTTTTTTTATAATTTTTTATTTCATACATTTTTTATCTTTTGGAATTAATACCTCAATCAGGGCTTATTTTAACGTGCGTTTGAACACATTTTGCGTAGTTTTAAATGAAAAATAAGCACCACTAATTTAAGAAATGCGCAGCTGTAATTTAAAAGTTATATTTCATTTTATTGAAGTTATAGTCAGAATAGTTATCATTAGTATTGACATACTTATTAACATTTTATAAATTAGATGTGCCTAATGAAGTTTTGTTAAAAAATATAAAAAATGTTATTAAACGTCAAAGGTCATATAATAAATTTTTTTAGCATACCTTTTTATTCGTATTTTGTTATCAAATAACACGCACATTTAGTCCACAGAAGGTGATTTTTTTTTGGGGGGGGGCGGGGTGAAATTTAAGTTTTGCGCACTTCTAAAAAATCCTTAAAATAAGCCCTGACCTCAATATTTTATACAAATATACTCATAAATAAGAAATATATTTATTTGGATTAACCGTCATTTGAGTCGTAAATCTAACTTAAAATGGTTGTAAATAAAGTTTTATGATACTAGCTATAATTTTATTGAGAAATGGCTCAATAGATAATTTTTTACAAGCATTTGAAGTTAGAATTACGGTTCAAATGACGGTTAATCCAAATAACTATGGAATTTTATTCTTATTATTACGTAATATATTATATAAAATTTACCATTTGCACTTATATAATCGACATGAGTTATTCTGTTATTAAATATCAATTGTTTAACATACTGATTAT
This sequence comes from Stegophylla sp. TES_Ste_2020, assembly GCA_025469315.1. Lineage (NCBI taxonomy): Eukaryota > Metazoa > Arthropoda > Insecta > Hemiptera > Aphididae > Stegophylla > Stegophylla sp. TES_Ste_2020. Next base: position 9,776 of record JAIPRM010009899.1, on the reverse strand, counting down.
AATATTGAAATTATTATTGTCTATTAACAGAATCTCCAATAAGAATTGTTTTAAAATTAATGATTTATCGTTTCTTTAAAATTCAACACAACCACCTAAGGTATCCCACCCGAGGAGCGAAAAGTATTCATGGTGCAGAGTACGTTGGCTTTTAGATTCTGAGTGGAGCGAGGAAGTTAATGTTTTTATAGTGATGTTTAATTTTTTCATTGTAATTTTTAGTGTTTTTACAGTGATGTTTATTTTTTTTTCTGTAAACACTTTTTCTTATAGATATAACTATTCAAGAGTTTCGATCAACAACTTTTTGATCTAAATTTGCCTACAGTTGATACCTACTTTTGAAAGATTATTTTTTAAATTTCTCAATTCTTAAATTTTTTTGGGAAAAACTACCCGAAATTTGACAAAAAAGTCTCGAAAACCATCATTTTTGGATCTATACTTTATGAAAATTTAAACATAGATAGAAAATAATATAAGAAATATTTTAGAGAAAGAAAATTTTGAAAACGTGCAAAAAAAATTTGGACATTTGTCTAACACTTTTTTTTTTTATTTAATTTTTTTTTTCCTGTATTTATTAGATAAAAAAAAGTGAAATAAAGTAAAGTAAAGTTTAGACAAAAAAGCCAGACATACTTCGCACCACGGATATTCACACCATTCGGGTCAGATACAAGAGGTGGGTGTGTTGAAAATGACAACCATTATTATTCTTTATATTATTAACTTTCTTCATTCAGAATCGCTTTATTGAAGAAATGATTTAACGTTTCTTTAAAGTTCTACACATCCTCCAAAAGTCTATGACTCAAATAGCAAAGAATATCCGTGGTGCGAAGTTTGTCTAGTTTTTTTGTCTATACTTGAGTTTACTTTACTTTACTTTTTGTTTTGTAAATCTTTTTTCGTATGGAGATACTTGACCAAATTTTTCGACTACCAACTTTTTGAATTACAATTCGCAATAAAATGGTTCTTTTAAGAGGTTATTTTTCAAAATTCTCATTCTATCCAAAATTTGACAAAAACGCCCTAAAAACTATTCATTTTTTAATCCAAATTTTATTAAAATTTAATTATAGGTAGACGATAATCAGAAAAATATTTTAGTGTAAGAAAATTTAGAAAATGTAAACCCGTAACTAGTACAGTGCTGTGTCACATACAGATACTTTTTTTTATTATTCAAATCTATTACAATATTGATAATATAATTTGGAGGTTGCCGTATACCTTTGTATGAAGATAAATTTATATGATATGTTTTTGAGATTATGTTCATTGTCATTACTAATTATGTTTGATATAAAATTTCCAGTGGTGTTTCACATCGCATTGTACCATAAGCGTAACTTTTTTTTGCTACCAAAGTTTTAATTTTTTAAATTTGGATTACTAAGATTACTTTAATTACATTATTATATTATGTACTATATATATATAGATAAAAGTTATTTTCAAATTTCATGCACTAAATTTTACTTTTGTATTTGAATAACACAGTATAACTGGAGTTTTGTCTTACAATATTTTTATCTAAAAATTGATATTTTTACTATTTTTTTTTTTTTTTTTAATTTAGATCAACATAGTCTTCTGTTACTATATGCAGGTTTTAATTTTATAAACTAATTTTGAAAAATCTTAGAATAAAATTAAGGATTAACAAATGATTGTATAAAATTTTTCTTTACTTACAAACATTTATTAAAATAATACAAAATAATAATTTTTTGTAAAATAAAAAAAATTCTGAACGTTTGTTTATATTATAATTATAATATATTGGCATAAAATTATTCAAGTACTCAATCTAAAACAGTTCAAATATTGCCATCAAATTAAGCGGTGTGTCATACCGCACTGTACCACTTACGTTAAATTGTTTCAGTGTACCAGTTACGGGTGAAAAATAAAATTTTTACTCGTCAAACATTTTATTTTTCTTTCTCAATTAATAGTGGGATATAAAACTGGTTGAGTACACAATAATTTTTTTTGTTATATTAATAAACTTTATATTTTTTAAGTAAAATTGTTTTTTTTTTTTTGTTTTGTGCATTGTATTTACCTTCTATAATTTGGTAAGTTTATTTATATGTCTCTTCTTTTAATTCACTCGCAGAGTACGTATTATTTTACATTTTATTACTCCGTTTGATACCTATAGTACTTTTATTTGTCTCCTTTGGAAAGTTGATATAATTGATAGCTATAAATAAAAAACTGATTATATTTCTGTTTGTTTTAAATAATTCATATATATTTAAAAATGAGAATTACATTTTATTTTTCAATTAAGAAAATGAAGAAAAAGTTTTACAATAATAAATAAAAATATATGTAACTTAAAACATAGTCGACGGCTCATCCCATTTTACATAATTCTCATAGAAATCAAGAACAAGGTGTGGATGTTTTCTCTTCATGTACTCTGCACTGACGTATTCTAGACGTTCAAATCCCTTCCATTTGGTAAGAAACAATTTATTGTTTCTTTCTTTTTTTAGCCCCACGATTTTCTCTGGTACAAGGACTGTATAAAATGAGTTCTTTCCATCGCGATCCATCTTGTAGCTATTAGTTTGCCTTATAATAATCTGTAAACATTATATTAATGTAAGCTAAAATGTTTATTAAATTATTCGAACAATAAATTTATTGACTTAACAGTCGTGTTTCGAGTGTGTATATTTTACAGGTATCTAATATTTGTTTTCTAAGTAAAATATAATATACTTATTTATTAAATATTGCGTTATACTTTATTTTCGCATTACAAATATTTACACACTTTTGTTGTCATAAAACGTACATTATAATATCTAAGATGCATTTTAGTATAATGAGATAGACCAAAAATTATGTTAATTGAGGAGCCTTAAAATGTTATTAAGGAGACGCCCTTATTCTTAATTTATTCCTATTTTTCTTGCATTATTTGAAGTATGTAGAAATTTTAATTAAAAACAATATGATACGTCTGAATACCAAATTGTATCACTTTCCGATAGTTTAGATGATAAAAAAAGAAAAAAAATATAAATCAATCATTTGCATTTTCTATAATTAGAAAACGGATTTCAACTTACTAATATATATATATATATATATACGAGTATATACGATATAATCAAGCTCTCAGGTACCACTCAATAATATCTCAGCTGGATGATGTCGTATTAAAACTAATTTTTCGTTGGGCTTAGGGAATACTTAAATACATATTTTTTGATGATTTTCAAATTTTTAACCCATCCGGTGAGTGCTTGCGTGATATTTTTTTAAATGACAACCCTTTTATATATATATTCGGATAAATTGATATTTTTTAAAAAAATGTATATAAAAAGTTTTTTATTTTCAAAATTGATCAAGTTAGAGCATGTCATAATTTAAAATAACTACAAACTAATTATAATAATTATAATAATAATAATAATAGTAGAAGTAATTATTAAAAAAAAAAAGATTTATTAATTTTATCTGATAAATTGCTCGAAGTTTTCCCCGTAATGTTCTAAATACGATTCATGTCACTTCAAAAGTTCATTTGAAATTGCTACTTTTATTCGGTCCTGTCTTAAAATATGATATACTGCACAAATTTAATTTTTAAGTCCTGGATGTAGACAGGTAGATTTGCTTAAACCACAGTTTTCAGGAAATGGGACATTTCGACGCGGTCGTTTCAACGAAATGACGATTCGGCACCGGACCATATCGGCGATATTAAGTGAACATAATTATAGGAGGGAAAAAATTAAAAAATACAATAAAATACAATTCATTATTTTAAAGCAATATTATTTATAATTCTCAGACACCCTGTATAGTTTGGAAACCGCTGTCTTAACGTATGTTTACAATAAAATTATGTCGTTGAAGCAATTACAGTGGTTTTTACATGATATGTTGAAAGACTGAAATAATCTTTTATTAGTTGAAACGACAGACTATCTCCAGTCGACCACGATAAGGCTTTATCGTGCGCCTTATAAAATTATCAAACATCAAAACATATACATATAATACATAAACATATAAGTGTCTCCGCGTTACACAGTAAGTCGATAATCAAGCCAAAATGTCCCCACTTTACTCAGCAAGTCGAGAGTTAATATCAATTTGAATTGAGCGAGAAGCATGCGAATCACCACACGATCTAGCGAAGTGAGCAAAGCGACGCTCAATGTCATTCATGTAGCGTAGCGACGAATGCCAAAAAAATAAATAAAATAATAATAATAATAATAACAAAATTATCGCTGAAATGGTCATGTGCTAAATCTTCATTTCACCGAGACGTCGGCGTCCAATCGTCAGCGCCGAAACGTCCGCGTATTTAATAATTTTTTTTTATATTTTTGTTATTATTATAATTAGCTTGTTGTTATTTTAATTATAATGAAGTTAATTAAAACAAAAATATCATATACTGAAAATGATGCATAATTATTTACCGAACTTTTATTTTGGGTTTTTAGTTGTTTATATTCACATTAAGTAAAAAACAAATTATGCATAAATACAAATTTTGACATGCTCTAAACTTGATCAGTTTTGAAAATAAAAAACCTTTTTAAACGAAAATTGTTTTGAATTTTAAAACATCAACCTATCTGAATGTGAAGAAAAAACTGAAGGTCACTATTTAAAAAAAATGTATGCCGTATTGCACATGTGCACACCGAAAGAGTTAAAAAAGCCGGACATACTTCGCACGATGGGTATTCTTCCCACGACGGGTATTCTTCACACCTCGGGCGAGAAGCTCTTGTTGAGTGTATTAAATTTTTAAGAAACGATAAATCATTTCTTCAATAAAACAATCCTGAGCGAAAGTTTCAAATACTATATAGTAATAATAACTGGCGATAAGGATATATTTAATAAAATATTATTTAATATTGGATATTCGATATTTGTGTGAGTGAGTGAGTGCATGCCCGTGTTTCGTGTGTGTGCGCGTGTGCGAATGAAGTAATCAATGTCTTAATAAAAATAAAAAATGCAGTACAAATCTACTTTAATAAATTAATAAATAGTCAACCTTTCAATAATTAGTGTAATTGATATTGTGTCTTTCTATGGGAGTCTCTGGGTTTTGAGCTATTTATAGAATTAACATGTTTCTTATAATAGGTACATCGAATAAATTCACAAATTTTTTTTAAATGTCCAGTAATAGTCCAATATTAATTAGTAACAAAGTACTACTGTTTATTTTTATTTATAGTATTTAATATTTATAGTAATTTTTCCGTACTTTTTCTAATTTTTTTTCAATAAAAACCTTGTAAAATTTTCTTACACCAAAATATTCGCAATGTAAATCTCCATCTATGTACCAAGTTTCATAAAGATCGGTCGAACCAATTATTTTTTTATACCTTTGAGTGAGTAATTTTATGCAAAACTAATGAATTCCGTCAAAATAATTACAACGGTTATAAAATAAAAAGTTGCCTTACAATTTTCAAGATTTTTAGGACCGTTGGTTATACATATAGGTATGTTTGTATACAATTTTTAGCTCTTAATATCTATACATAAATGTTTATGAAATAAAACTTACAAAAAATGAAAAATTTCTATTTTTTTCAAATTTTCCTACTTAACTCAATATTGGTCCAATGTTTTTTGAAATTTTTATGAGGTATATGCGTCATTAGTTTTAGTAGAAAGTGAAAGTTTATTCTATTTCTATTATTTTGAAGTTATCACTAAAAAGCTAAAATTGATTTCATGATAATGATTATTTCAGTATTATCAGAACATTTGCCAGTACTTTTTCCGATTTTTCTTCAGTCAAAACCTTATAAAACTTTCAATTATTAATCAGTTAAAAATTTTATTACACCAAAATATTTACAATATTATTTTCTATCTATGTACTAAGTTTCGTAAAGATTGGTCATAAATATTATTTTTCATATTCGTTGAAATGTGTAATTTTAAGTAAAACTAATGATTTCTATAAAAATATCAACTTTAAACAGTTATAAACTAATAACTTAACCAACGATTTTTGAGTTTTTTAGTATCATTAGAAATACATATGAATATGTTTGTAGTAAATTTTTAGCTCTTAATATCCATACATTAAAATTTTATGAATTAAAAACTAATAAAAAACGAAAAATTTCCGAAATTTTCAAAACGCCGTACTTACTCCAAATTAGTCAAATGGTTTTGAAAATTATATGAAGGATGTGCATAATTATTTTTAGTAGTTGGTGAAAGTTTCATTTTTATAGCTCCATTATTTTTATAGCTATGTTAAAAAAATGAAATCGAACTTATAAAAATTCGGGTTATGCCGTTTTTTACCGTGTTTTGTCAATTTTTGGGTAATTTAGACATACTTTTAGAAAAATTATTGAGAATGTTGAAGAAAGTCTTCTCAAAAGTATCAACTAGACATTTCCGATCTATAGAGTTATTAATCGATACTTTTGGACCATTATCTCTACTAGAAAAAGTGTTTCCACACATACGAAAAAAAAGTGAAAAAAAGATGATTTTTACTAAAACCAGTGGCGCAACTTTGTGCATTTAAAATTACAAAATGTCGTTTTTAGAATTTAGAAATGTGTTAAAACATTTTCATACATTAAATACAGCACTTAAATCCAAAACAGTAACATTAGGGAATACCGAAATGATTTTAATGGTGTCAACAACTCATTTGAAAGTATGGGATCAGATAAATATATTTTTAGTGTAATTGAAAATCGTTGCTCGATTTATTATTCTGGTCCGTTAGGTTCTATGTCACCATTACACTAAAAGCAGATTGTAAAGCAACAATAGAATTTAATTTGTATCAAATGGAAAAAGAACTCAATCAAGTAGTTCAATAAATTTCAACGTAAAGAAAACTACTGTAGCTGATAATAAAGAAAATAATATGTCAGAATCAAATAAAATAAATTACTACCTATATATTTTTCGATTTTCAATTTAAAGTTCAGGTTTTCTTAAGAAAGTCTTCAGATGGCTAAGGCCATTGAATATTTCATGAAGATAAATAATTATGAAAGCAATCAATATTTTATAAAAAAGTTGTAGTACTGCTGTTTGAATTTGAGATATGAAAAATGCCAATTCGAATGGCTTAAAATAATAAATACTTGTGGCAAATAATTATTTTAAAAATACTGCGAGTGACATTAAAGATAATTAAAAAATCAATATTTCTTTGAACTGACAATAATAGAAATTGCACTAACTATTTCCATGGGTTCATTAACGTATGAACGATAATTTCCCTTAAAGTGAAGATTTGGTCGATTTGTCGAAAAATTGGTAATAAAGCAGTATTTTACAGTAGCGTTCCACCTACTTGTGTGTCCTAAACATCGAAAATGAATTGGCTAATAAATTTTACACTCCAAAATATTACATTTACACAAATTCATAGCAGAAAGTCGTGTTTAACAATTTGAAAATAATAAATGAATTGAATTTAGTTTAAAATAATATATAGCTATTGTATATGAATATTTTATAGTTAAATCTAAATATTACTGCGTATAGTAGTATAGTATTAGAAGTTGTTGAGGGCAAATGCCCCTCACAAATCAATGAATGATAATAATATTAGCAAACACAAGATTTTAGCGCTAGAGCTTCGTTTATTTTGAATTTAACCATTAACAAGCAAGGCCGGGTCACTCATGACCGGAGCGTGTTTTAATGTAGTAAAAACTTGAAAATATTATTAAAAACGGGTTATTGTTCTGCTATACCCTATCACTACCGTTCTCATTACCGGCCCAAAAGTTTTTTTTTTTTTAATTTTCAAAAAACATTTGAAAAATTTTTGTTTTAAACATTTTGTTTATTTTTTAATTTAACTTTCAAACATAAAAATAATTTTATATTTTTAGACAAATATTTATAAATAATAAAGGTATTGTTAAATAATGACAAAAATGTATTTGTGACAGATAATACTTTGACATCACATTTTTGTTAAAATTAGTTATGTCAGTTTTTAATTGCTAAAAGTGCTTTAAATTTTTAAACTCCGTAAACTGATCATTCATTAAAAAATAATTAAATGGACATAGATCATTCAATTATTATATTGTTATACGTATACAGCGTAGTACAGACGGGGAAACAATATAATCACTGGTCACCTTATCGCGCGAAAAATATATCTAAATCCGTGCGTTTCGAGTTCGTATCATACCCGATTCGCGTATAGGTAGGTTCATATCGCATTCTTTCCTTCACATTCTAGATCGCACTGTCCAAATAACAATGGCATCCCTGTATTCTTATTTCTTACTGCGTACCTAAAATTTACTGCGCAGTTAAACGCAGGGGAGTATATCGTTATACAGTAGACATGATTCTCAGTGATGATGTCAAGTTTGAGACACGTAAAGTATCAGTGTAACTATAATTCATAAAATTACCAACGTTTATTACTAAACCGTAGTTTCGGCACGTTTTGGGTTTAAATTCCTTTGAAATGTTTTTAGAAGCCAAATATACAATCAAAGCGAAATAAAATAACGTGAAAACACATTTTATACCTTGTCAAATCTTTGAAAAAATGCGAATTTTAAAAAGCGACCGTTTTAAAAAATCATTAAGAGCTAAAATCTGATTAAAAAAAAAATTACGAATCGACTCTTTTGGACAAGTATCCCCAGATATAATGGCGTGAAGGGGTTAAACATCATTGTAAAATCATAAGCTTCTCCGCTTCACTCAGAATCTAAAGATCAAATAATTAAAATTATTCGTAACATAAATCTATGGTCATCAACTATGGTCCATCAATCAGAGGGAAAGTAATATTTAATCGACCTCAAATTAAGAAACAATGAAAGCCACAGAAATATAAAATGCAATAGATCAGGGCAGTTGTTGATAGCCGATAAACGATAATAGATAAACGAAATTGAATATTTTCGCTGATGACGAAAAAAACCCAAAACGAATTATAAAAAAACAAAACAAAATGAAGTTAATATGTTTGAAAACTTTACAAATTAATTAAAAATATTAATGATGTTCTTTAAATTCGAAATGAAATCATGTTAAATAACTATCACAAATACTTTAACACAATTATTTATTCTAATATAAGCCTGAAAATTAATTTGAGATAAACATATTATTTATTAATTGGTTCATAAATTTAAATTGTGTGATAATGTGGTATCATCTAATTAGCCGACCCAAGTAGGTATAAATGGTAGAATTTTTACATAAATATAACAGTGATTAGTTTACAGTTACTTACTAACAAAATATAATGTGTAGAATAATTGTAATTATGGCAGTTGTTCCTAAATTGATGTGTGAAATCAATGAAAAAACTTCCGTCCAATACAATACACAATAAGACACTGTCTCATTTAATGTCGAAACGCCGATTGACAGGTGATCATATCACTGATAACAAAACACAATAATTGTTTGTCATAATTATTGTCTAACAGGTTAATAGATTTTAATTGTGTCGTAATGTGTATCTATTTAATCGATCCGAGTATAGGTATACTCGATATAGGTAGCACAATAATTAATTAACTTACCAGCAAAACAAAACACGTGTTATTCGTCGTAAGCGTACTTCCGTAATCGATGTGCTCGCTCGATGAAAAAACCTCCGTCCGATTCAATACACAATAACGCACTGTCTTGTTGTTTTCTGGACTGCCGATCGATCCCTCTCATCTTAGTGTATGATCGAGGGTGGTGGTACCTGTACAGGTAGTCGTGTGTGTAGAGAGCGTCCTTAA
>JAIPRM010009898.1:0-14263 GCA_025469315.1 Stegophylla sp. TES_Ste_2020 | reverse complement strand
TATGTCCGGCTTTTTTTTTTTTTTCTATAAAAATGATTATTACGAACTTACCAAAATACTAGTTTAAAGTACAGTACAAAATATCCGGTGATACCCAAAAGCGCAAAAGGTCTATTTTTACCAATAGCCCATAAGCGCAAAATTGATTTGCTCTTTCGTACCTTGGTTAGGGGATAAAAGCGCGAATTTAATATTTTGAAAATTATTATATTTAATAGTTTAGTATTCAAATACACTGTACTTTTCTGTTTTACAAAAATGATTTTAGTGTTTTATCGTAAAAATTTATGATAACCGTTTATTAGCACTCAAGTAAATAGTTTGTAATAACGAACTATAACCTCAAATGACAATTTTAGGTTTTGAATTATCTGCTTATAATAGACCATTGCGTATTTTTCCAAATGCAAAAATTAAATGTGGCCGGTTTCACCTAGGACAAGCTAAGTACAGACAAATTGAAAAATTGTGACTTAAGACTGAATACGAAAAAAATGATTCTGAAATTTACACATTATATATTATTAATTATACATAATACGTTTTATAACATTATTACACATTTACATTTTTCAAAACAAATCCTCACGATTAATTATTTAAAAACTATTGGATTGAAATTTCGTATATAATTTTAAGATAGTCACTATAGTAGTAATGATAATATATTATATATTTTATTATAATAACTTAAAAGCTCAATAAACTATAACTAGATGTGTTTTTGATAAAATAAATTTGATTTTTATTTTAGTAAAATTTATTTGCGCTTATGGGATATTAAAACGATGATTTTTTTTTGCGCTTTTGGGTCGCGTTTGGGTTACATTTTGCGCTCATGGGTTACAGCCCAAAATATCGTTTATATAATATTATAATAACATCGGATTTAGTGATAAATCGGATTTAATTACCTAATTACTCGAAGGTCCGAGCTTCTTCATAACTCGGTTATGATTTTGTGTGTTAATACCAGGTGGTGTACACAAGGCGGTCTTTAGAGTTCAAACTGTTTTTGAAATTTTAGAAATATATATATATATATATATATTATATATATATATAAATGTAATAATATGTTTTTGCAAAAAAAGTTCATAATTTTATACGAATTACTCAGTACACAACAAAATTATTCACGTCGTCATCGTTTTGATAAATACTGGAAATTATTATAGAAGAATAAATTGGAATTTTTTTTCGGGTGTAATTTTGAATTTTATCTACGTTCGTTTTTAAAATAAAACATAAACACGAGTGGAAAAATCAAAACGTTTAAAATATAAAATTCCGACTGCAGGGCCAACGCCGTCGTCGGGAAAATTAATTGTTCTCCCTTCGGTCGACAATAAATTAAAATGATTCGTTATGGTACCTGCTCTGAAATTGTGTAGTGTACACTTAATTGACAATTTTAATTCGAATTATTTTTTCTTTTGGGAATGAGACACGTTTAAATAATATTGTCATCGTAAAACGTTACGTTATAGCGTGGTCAGAAGAAAATAAAACTTTAGCACGTTTTTACAATGAAAAATAACAAAGTAATTTATTTTTATTTTTATTTTTATTTATTTTTTTTTTAATTCGTGTCGTCGTTGATGTATTTCTCTATTATAGGATTATGCGAATATCGTAATTTAATTTTACAATTTTATTGCAGTCGATACACAAAAACATTTTTTTATTCGAGAATTTCAAAAAATACCGCCATATATTTATACATGGCGTATATTTATGATGCTTTAGCTTATTCGTAATTTATTTTAGATTGATAAATTCTTATCAATCTTAATTTTTGATAAATTTTAATTTCCTCGCAAAATTCGACAGCCTAGATATAGATCTTATACAATCCGTTCGGCGAGAGCACGATTTGAAAATTATTTAGGTAGGTACTTAACTCCATTAAATGTTTATTATTCGACATAATATTAATGTTATATTATGAAGAAATTAAAACAATATTGAAGACTAACGATAGTTAAATTGCATAAATCTAAGTCAATATTATTGTCTTAAACAATCAAAATATTAAAATTGCCAAAAAAAAAAAAAAAAAAAAAATTATAACGATGTCTACAGCTTATATCAGCACCATTGATCGTTTAAATTTATATCAGAATATTGATTTAACTAAATGATCAATATTATAATTTAATTTTTACTATATTTCATTTTGTATATAAATTTGTGAAACCTGGTTGAATTTTTTTATTCTTAAAAAGTCTAGTATATATATATATATATATAATTACTGTAATTTCGACCGTTACATAATGTTGATAAATGAGTGTGTAAATAATAATAATAAACTACTTGATCAACAGTTATAAATATCTCAAAAAAATAATTTTGAGAATTTCCACTTGCCCTGGTCGTCCCTTTATATTATTTTCCAATAAAGCTATTCGCGTAAGCAGAAATATTTCAACATCTGATAATTTAATTAATTGATAATTCAATGCGAAATATAAATATTGCTCTCGTTAATATTTTAAACGTTAGCATAATATACTATTGTCGTGCACGGGACACGTATTATATTGCTACAGCTGCAGTCATATAATTTACAAAGAGATAGTAAGTTATTGAATTTCTCAAGTCGGTGACAAATAAAATGAGGTTTAGAGAAACTATAAACAAATTTACAGTTTATTTTCGTTTCGTTTGACTTTACTCGTGTACGCAATTTCGTTTTATTATTATTACTTTTTTTTTTTTTTCATTTCCAGTTTAAGGGGACAATAAACTGTAAAGTAACAACAACTGGCCGTCTTCGTGTTTTTATACGTCTTTGGATTTCGTTCTAGATAATGTACGTCATACCGTAAGAAATTGTAACGTTTATGAACATACTATAATAATAATAATAATAACAACACTGAAAATGAAATTATGAAATATTTTGAATTTCACAATAATTAATCTCGTTATGGATCAAAATAATTTTGGAAAATATCATAGACATTTTATTTTGCGCTGTAAGTGACTGCGCTCATAATAAAGTCGGTCCATGATAATGTATGAGAAAAAAAAACGTCTGTATCTTTCAAAAATATTTTTATACAATTTCATCATTTTTTTTTTTTTTTTTTCTAAACTCATTGTGCGAATTATATTACGACTTGTTGAAATTAAAATTCTGTACTGTTCATAACATCCAAACAGATTACCTTTACTCTGTGAATAAAATTAATTTTTATTCAGAAATTCTGTACAAGAAAAGTACATTAATAATATAAATATGATAGCAAATAAAATCACATTCGAAGATTTCATCGTTAAACGTCTTAATGCAGACTAATAATACATTGTAAAAATTATTTCTTAAAAATGTTAAACAATTATTTTAAATAATAAGGGCAAAAAGACGTGACGTGTCTTGATTTTTTTTTTAAGGTATTTATTTTATGAAAACTCTTTTTCGAGCAGAAATATAACTCAAATCCGAAAATATATACAGCACAAAAAGTTTTCAGTGGAAAATTTTGTTTTCGTGGTAGGTACTTAGGAAAGGTAATTTTTCGAAATTATCAACAGTTATCCTCTCAAAAAAAAGAAAAATTCCATGAACTATGAGTAAAAACAGTAAAATATGTTGTAAACTACGTTTTCATGAAATCAATTTAAGAAATTTCAAAACTGTTAAACTAATAGTGCCAACTAGAAGTTTGAAATTATTACCCATTATAAGCAATAAAGTTGTTTGAAATTTAACCATTTTTGGAATAAAATATAGAATTTCGGTTAACGCTAAAAATATTTGTGATGTCATGAACTGAAAATTGAATACGATATTATTAATTTATGTTTTTAACAGACCACAAAATATCTCATAAATTTGAGGTCAATTTTTTTTTTTTAAGTTTTTAAAGTGAGAATGTTGAAATAATTTCTTCTCACGTGAAATAACGGGTTTATTCTTCAAAAAATCAAAACTTCATTGATTTTAAATTCCTAATCCGTTGAAAATTTGTTTTTTACTTAAATATTTCTCACGTGTATTTCTACCCATGGTTGAGTTTTTATCAAAATTGACTTCATGAACAATTTTTTACCAGCTTTTAAAGTCGATGATGGTTAATTGAAAAAAAATATCAGTTCTATATTTGTCCTTATTTTGTAACATGGTAAATTTTTTATTATTAAGGTGGATTTTTTTACAATTTCACTTATATTTTGTAAGCTTACTTATACACTTAAACATTTGTTAAAATCAGTCAAGTTTTATTCGTGGTAGCTTTCATTTTTAAAAAAACACGGCAAAACTGATAATTCTCTTGAATAATGAAACAGACATGGATACTTATCTGTTGTTGACTATTACATTTCTGTTTAATTAATTGAAAGTCCACTCAGAACTCAGAATCGTTTAATTATTGGAGAACTGATTTACCGTTTCTCCTTAAAATTCAACACACCTATTAAGAATATCCCACCCTGAGTGCAAAGAATACCCCGGTGGTACAAAAAGTTTGACCCGCTTTTGACAACGTAAGAAACTTTCGGTGCGTTATATACGTGTTTGATACGTATATTTCGGATTTCTGTGGTTATTTCATATTTGAAACCAACAAACGCCTATTAATTGCATTCGGCCAATTCCCTAAAACTCGAACTTACGTGTACACATTCCCTCGGGGAATCAACTGATCCATCTAACGTTAAAGGTTTTCAAAAACTTTTTCAAAATGAAAACGGAAAGTGAATTGAAATGGAGGTCATAAAAATCGAATGAGTATTCTAAAAGTAATAACCAAATCATAATCAAACTTAATAAATCTGTCAGAGTTTGATTATTTTTTTTTTTTTTATCTGAGTTTTTATATTCGCAGGCACAAAAATTTGGAGCAACGATTTTCAATGCATTTTTAATCATACTAGATTTTTGGAAATCAATTTGATTTTGTGATTTATGTTTTTAGTAAATTTATCGTCGACTTGATCTCTATGTTTTTGTACACTGTATAGTTCATTAATCTCGACATTCGGAAACGTCCATTGCATATTGGTTCGTTGTGTTTCATACATTGAAACTTCGTTTTAAATTCTGAACTGAAAGTGAATAAGCTAGTGTTTTTACAATGATTTTTATTTTTTTTTTTCTGTATACACTTTTTCGTATAGATCTACTTGGTCGAGAGTTTTGATCAGTAATTTTTTGAATCCGGATTTTTCTCTAATTGGAACTTTAAAGAGGCCATTCTTTGAATTTTTCAATTTGATTTTTTTGAGAAAAATTACCCAAAATTTGACAAAAAAACTTGGAAACCATCATTTTTTCATTCGAAATTTATGAAAATTTAAACTTAGATAAACAATAACGTGACAAAAATTTTTGGTGCAAGAAAATTTTAAAAATGTGAAAAAAATTTTTGGATATTTTTCTAAATTTTTTTTCCTTTATATACTAGATAAAAAAAAATTTAAGTATAGACAAGAAGGCCGGGCATACTTCGCACCATAGACATTCTTCGCTCTTGGTGAGATACTCTTGGTGAGTGTAGTGTTGAAAATGACGGCTATTTATATTATTATTATTAACTCTTTTCGTCCTCTCGAAGAAATGATTTATGGTTTTTTTTTTCTTTTAAATAGTACACACTCTTCAAGAGTATCTGACCCGAAGAGCGAAGAATATATACATAATATTTAGAGCTTTTTTGACATAACAGTAATAATATAAACAATAAAAAAATGTATTACATTTATTTATTTATTTTTTTTTTTAAATAATAACGGATCATTATTGTTGAGAAAATAATTGCTTAAAATATCGAAAAATGGCCTGCAAAATTACAACGAAAGCCAAAAAAAAGTGCGAAATAAAAATCATCTATTCAGATCTCGGAATATATTATCGATAGACATTTTGAGCTGGGATAAATCATAGTGTTTTGTAAAGGGTGTCTGACCTTTCGGAAAGCTTGGGCGACGTTAAACTTGTCAGAGCCATTAAAAAAAAAAAAAAAAAAACATAAATATATATATATATATATATATGGATACTGATAAACGACATTGGCTCACCGCCCGCCGCCGACCTCGTAAGTCATTAGATAGATAACATCACGGCGGCGCGCGCGTTAAAAATTTCATATTTTCTCTCGCTAATCCTCTAATCACACTATAATTACCGTGTGCGCATGACGACGTGCTATCGGTTGAAAAGATTACACCCAAAATACGTCATCAATATAATATAGTTATCACGCAAACGTAATACGCGGTACTTTGATTTCATTTTCTAAGTAGTAAAATTTACAGTTTTCGTCAAATCGCACTATATACGTAGTCATCGGTGGATTTGGATTCGAAAAAGTATTAACATAGTGACAACTGTTGAAAGCCATTGCAGGGTTGCTACGCTACCTGGAAAACCTGGAATTATCAGGGAATTTTAAATTTGTCAGTGAAATTTAGGGGAAATATGAAAAATTACTGGAAATTTATTTATTAACCCTGTATAGTGTATATAGTGTATCAAACTTTATTCATTTATTCGGTTATAATAAATTTTCATAAAAAAAAAGAAAAAAAAATTGTAATCATGTCCAACAGAAAGAATTAATATTTTATTAGGTACTCAAACTAGAAACTAGATTGCGCTTAGTTTAAATGTTCAATCCTTGATCTATGGTTAATAGAATGTTTTAACTGCATTAATTTATGTCTTTGGTATTATTCTGAGATGATATTATATTATCTGTGATGAGTGTGATGTGATGATGGGCTAAAACCATAGATTTATAGTGACAGTCAATTAATAGCTATAGATATTGTATAAGATTAGTTCTATATATTAATATCTATGGTGGCAGTTTTTATATATAATTATATTATAATCCATGATGTAGATAAAATTGTATCTATATCGTTATATCCTAAAGTGGTTTATAAAATAAAACAAATCTATATTTATTATTAAGTATTAACACAACTATTGATAAAAAAAAAAAAAAAAAACTGTAATAAATACGTATTATATACATGTATCTCGTAAAAAATGTTCTGGAAAATAATTGAAAAATCAGGAAATTTTTGAAATCACAGTTATGTGACAACCTTGTGCATTATTGACATCCTAATGATCACAACAGCTGCTGTTATTTGTAGAACAAAATTTGTATTATTGTATTATGCAATACGTCGGCGTGAAACCCGTCACCACACAGTCGTGAGACACAGGGTTGCTCGGGGGCATCGCACGCGCGTGTTTTCACGTACCAAAAACGCAATTGTTGAACACGTTTCAACACTACAGTGTGATATACCGTTAAAAACCGTCGGGAGGGAAGTATACGGAGGGGAGGGTCAGTTAACTAGCGGTGGCTGGGGCGTAAAACGACGACAAAAGCTCACTCGAAGTGTGTGCGGTGTAATGCTCGTCTAGAAACATGGACGCCACGCGATGACGTGTATATTTTGTTATCAAAATGTACGTCTGTGATAATATAGTTCGCACAAAAACAAAGCTCGACTTAAATTTTCTATCTGTGTTTAAATTTTCCTATAGTTCGGATCAAAAAATGACAGTTTTTGTCAAATTTCGGTTAGTTTTTTCTAAAAAAAAAAAAAAAAATTTTAGAATTGAAAAATTCAAAACATGACCTCTCTAAAGTACCATCTGCACAGGCAAATCCGGTTTCAAAAAGTCGCTGATCGAAACTTTCGGACAAGTATCTGCATACGAAGAGTTGTACACGGAAAAAAAATAAAAAATAAACATCATTGTAAAAACACTAGCTTCTTCCGGAATCTTATATGATTTCTCACCGTAAAAGTTGAGTGTCGTCGGTTTTCATATGCGTTTCACTATATTATTCACGTTCGGCTAATAATTCTATTTCGCTGTTTTCTATTTCTGCCGTTTCGTTTTCGCCATATTCTGTCCCAGACCCGGGGCCCCCCCCCCCGGGGGAGCTACGCGGATCTCTCCTCGTATTGAATTATGTGACGTGTAACGTACGTCTCCTCATGTTTATCGGCACTGTGACCTCCGGGTCATATTAGACAGCCGTGTGCGCGCCGCAGCGAATCCTCGTCTCGGCCTCCCCCTCCCCAAAACCGTACCTCCCCGAACCCACCATCACCGCCGCCGACCGCTAATGGACCGTCGTTGCGGAAAAGCCGAGTTAAAAACGCGCGTGGTGACTCGTGCCAAAACTCGTCCGGGTTGATATTACGCGACACGTTATGCGGCGCACGTGTGTGCATATATAGATATTACATTGTTGTAACCGCATGTATATTATTATTATTATTATTATTATTATTACTATACGTTAAACGTACGATCGCGTGCGTGCAGAATAAAATCAAAAACCGAACAGTATAACCTGCAAACAGTTGTGAAGTTAAAAGTCGAGTTACATTTTTCGACAACTTTTAACTCGTATAGTTCAAAAAAAAATTGTATGACTGAAAATAAGTGGTATACATAATAAATTAGATGAGGGTAAATCAACAAGTTGGGATTTTCGTTGATGTGAAAAAAGCATTTTTGATTTTGTGGATCATAAAATATTGCTAAATAAACTTGAAAAATATGGTATCCCCCCAGGGATAGAAAATAATTTAGTAAAAAGTTTTTTAGAAAATCGTAGACAACGGGTTCGTATTAATGATGTACTGAGTACCTTAAATCTTTTAAATTATGGTGTTCCACAAGGTACTGTTTTAGGTCCATTGCTATTTATTGTGTACATAAATGACTTACTTTTATACCGAACGCTCTATTTACTGTTTTGCTGATTGAAAAAAAAAAAAAAAATGAATAAAATATTATTATTATTAAGACGTTAAACATTATATATATTTATATAAAATTGACTTAATTTCGTCATATTTTGTTATAATCAAAAAAATTATTTTCAAAAATATATTCACCGAAACTGTGTACGAGTACATATCATTTTGTTTTGTGTACTTAGTATTTTTTTCGGCAAAAGTTAATTGTGTTTTTGATATATGATTTTTTTTTTTTTGATTACTTTTTACTGCTCAGAACCCTGTTATACGAGTACAGTAATTAAAGAGATCATATATATTATATGAATTTATGAACATTGCAGTTGACATACATTTTAAAAATTAAAAACGCATTAAAGTTATATTATGTTCACGGATACAATAATGGGTACTGAACGGTCAGAACTAAAAACTGAACGAGGTGTGTCTGAATAATTAGTAGTGCACGTATGACGGATAGTAATATAATTTTAGGGCTGTGTGGTGGAAACTTAAGGGATGATAAATGTAACTGAGACGACGCATGTAACGCGTTGAGGTATGTACTTAAAAGTGATGAGAGACAAGTGAGAGGTTTATCATTAGTGTCTACTGTCCGACAGACTAGATGGCGTATTACGAGCACATGAAAATAATTGTAAGGAGAGACCGTAAGGACAGTGTCGCAAAAATTGTCTAAGAACTCTTTCCGTAGCAGCGCGAGAGTTGGCAGTCACCGACTGCTGTCGTATTCAAGGATCGGACAAACGAGGGAGCGGTATAGGGATTTAAGTGGTGAAAAGAGATTGAAGTTCTGGTATGTGCGGTTAATAAATTCAATAAATTTAAAGGGTTCGCTACACTTTTCTTGGATGTGCGCCACAGGGGAGGAATTTCGAGAAGGGATGTAGCCTAAATAACCCGTGGTCCCACCAGCTTGTTTAATACGAATACTATTGATATGGTGTATGAGAGATAAAGGGTATGAGATAATGGAGGCGAATAAACGACATGGCGAAACACTTAAAAACATTAAGGGAGAGGCTGATGAGAATGTTTCCCAAACCACAAGACAGTGTGGAATCAGAGATGGATTTAACGTGCATGGAGGAGTAGTTTCTCGTCATCTTCAAATATTAGTGGTTTAAATGATAGTTTAATGATGTTATGACATATGGTGTATTTTTATGAGTGGCTGAAGAAAAGAAAAAATTAAAATTAACTTTAAAATTAATTCAGTGATTATTTTCCGTAAAATATGTGACTTAACAAAGTCTGTTACTTAAATTAATTTATCTTCACTTTTAAAGTTAATTTTTCTTTAGCAGCTACTCAACTTAAACTTAGTAGTTGAAAAAAAAAATGGTTA
Organism: Stegophylla sp. TES_Ste_2020; assembly: GCA_025469315.1. NCBI lineage: Eukaryota > Metazoa > Arthropoda > Insecta > Hemiptera > Aphididae > Stegophylla > Stegophylla sp. TES_Ste_2020. The sequence continues at coordinate 4,161 of JAIPRM010009898.1, read as the reverse complement.
TCTCACTCGACTTTGCGAACAATAAAAATAGTTTGCAGACGTCTCGTTCATATACTGTATTTACATCAATTAAGTATTCTCGATTCGTTTACAGTTAAAATCGTTGTAAGCTGCTCGGAAAAAGTCGAACGTGGCGAAAAATATTGACATTAGAGAAAGAAGAAACCAAAAAACCGTTTCGTAGAAACTCCTTAGCAATACATAATGTGCGGTTATAGGGGGGATGGGGGGCACTATAAAATGCAGCACGACAAATGTTATATTTTATACAGTGAAAGAAGTACAGTGGAAATCGTTTACAATGACAAACCGGGTTTAATTGGCTTTAAATTAAAATTACCAGAAAAAAACCTTATATTATAATATATTTTGTATGGGTTATCATAACATCTATCTAATGATCAACGGACGTTATATAACGGTTATCTTAGAAAAATGCATTATCTATAACGGCATGTGTCGTTTTTTATTACATTTATCAAATGGAATATAACAACAGACGTATAAGTTACAACAGATTATTTTAATATTTAAATTTTATGTTTTTTTTTTTTTTTTTTTTCAATACTCAATAAATAATAATAGCAAATTTAATTGAGTTTACTATATGTATATGTATTTTAGTCACGATTTTGTGATAAAAATGTAATACATTTTATAATACCAAAATACGTAATATTATGTTCTATGTAGTAATTTAAAAATTTTTTTTTATACCGTTTTGGTTCTATTTATCATTACGATTGATTTATGTTATAATTTTATAATAATTGTCATAATATTATCAGGTATTTATATTGATATTATTATGAACAATGTAGACAGGTCCCTTTAATGTCATCATTATAAACGGTTTCTACTATATAATATAATATTATTATAATAAAGGTGACTGGCTCAATTCATCATAATCGTCATCATCGCGTTAGAATGAGAAAATGACGTGTAATGTGCAGGTGCGGTTAGGTCACGTCCGAGTCCCTATTTCCGCCATTGCTACCACCGTCTTAGATAGGATAATATTATGTGTCTCGTGAAAAGGAGCCAACGAAATATTATTTCACGTCCGAATAGACGGGGGATCGGAGGGAGGATCGCGTTTATAATCGACACGAATATTGGCTTACTCCGTGGACATTTACGATTATTTAGTGTTTATAAAAACATGAAAATAAAATAAAAATAATGTCTCGCACGTGACGCTATATAGCGAAAAAACATTATCTAGCGAACACATTAATAATATGCTAATAGGAAGAATAACGGAAACCTTAGAAAATTATTCGTTTATACTCGTTCGACTTCGTGATCGAACAAAATTTATGATCAGTTAGAAATGTTAGCGGTATTCTTCGTCTACCGCGAAAAGGATCTAGGAATCTTAAACAGGTGGGAGAGTAGTCGAAAGGGGGGGGTGTAATTCCACTCGATTCCTTCCTTCGATCCGTTACTGACGTTTCATCTTCTGTCGCTTGTCTGTCGTCGTGGTCGGGGTCGGTGTTCTGTTTCACGAAAAATTTCGAAACGCCAACGAATCTCAGTAATCTCGCGGGTACACTCGGAGAAATACATCGCTAATAATGTTCTGTGTTCTCAATAGTACGCGAGTAAAATAATTATTAACGGTATACCGCTCGGATAAAATGTATAATCAACAGTAATCTTAACACGTTTAAATACAGTCATACACCGTAGAGTATGCGTTTCACAGGAAATACAATCCGTGAGGAACATACGAAATATCGTCTGGACTCCAACCCCCAATATAGTTATCATCTTCCGTAATATACAGGTGTTTTGAATTTATGATGCGTTAAAATTATTTATAACATAATATTATCACTATCGAGCACTCTTCCTTTAAACTCTTCGATCAATACGTCTTCTTACTAGGTGATTTATAATGATAAACTAACCTAATTACCAGTGATTCATTATTCCACGTTACTCAACATGACGTAATATATTATACAATGGGTGGAAATCAACATAACGCGTTTAACACTGGATACACAACATTCTACGAGTAGAGTTTGATTAAAAGGCAGACTAAGTAGCCAGGAACTTCAAAGTGACTGCGGGTGGGGGAATCTGTAATAGACGTGTGTGTATCTTCTTTTTTTTTTTTTATACTCATGCGGAATTATATTACTTATTGTCTTTAATCTTAACTCATCAAAGGCCTCATCTGATGATACTTGCTAGTCCAACACCACTGTTTTGTTATTACAACAGTTCTGGGGCACTCGCATGCGTTATCAGTACCATTTTACTCTAGTCACCCCCTTTTTACACTAGTCGACCGCTCAAGTGTTTTTGGCGCACATAAATTTATTTTGTTTTTTTTTAAATATACATCAAAGCTCATATAAAATCAAAATCGAGGCATTATACGATTTATATGAGTAATAGAATATGTGAGTGAGCAATTTAAAATGTTCATAATAATTTTGGAGTTTTCAATGATTTTTATGATCAGTTTTATTTCCTAAAACAGATGTGTGCGAATAAATTCGAAAATCCACGTAATCCACGTTTCGTATAAACTGTGTTTAGATCGATATTTTTTAAGATTTAAAACTTTCAAAAATTCGTTCTTCCTTGCTCGAGGGCACCACGATCGAAACGCCGTTTCGTATTTCGCGAGGTGGTGCAACTGGCGGCCGCGGAAGGGATGATAACCCCTTGATGTCGTAACCAGTGTTGTGCATTATCTAGATAAAAATATTATTCTTTTTATCGTATCTAGATAAAAATAATGTTTCCTAAATTTATTATTTTTTTATCTTTTCCATTTAATAAAATGGTTACCTACAATAAAATTTATCTAAATATATATATATTTTTCCGTAGTAATTTTTGTTGAATTTTGGAAAAATTATTAAAATTTTGACATATGAATTCAAGAGAACCATCTAGAGGGAAATTCTGATTCAATGAGTTCTTTAAATTCGGAAATCAAACAATGGAGTATTTTAAAGCAAATTATCATACTCACGTATGCCTACTTTATATTATTTTCGATTATAGAAAAATCGTTATTTTACAAACGACGCGTGTTTTAAATTGCGTAAACATTTTAAAGTTATCTAAATAAGTAGTTGAACAAATGTCATCTATATTATCTAGATACAATTTCAACGATTTATCTGTTATCTAACCTTGATAATTTTTCTGTTATCAATGTACAAACACCGATCGAAACACGCTCGCGGTATTTGTGTATGTCGACGCGTGACTAGGAATTCCTGGGGAATATTTTCAGGAATATTCCTTAGACGAGGAATTTATCGGGAATATTATATTAAGAAAAAAAAAAAAAAAAAACAAAAAAAATTCAAAATATATTTCAATGTTTAATTCAGTTTATAACTGTGACTGATCCGAATGACAAATGTATTTTTACCAAAAATATTATTGGAGGAAAGCTACATTTGGATAATTAGAAAAAAAAATTAATATTTATTCGATGTAAATGTAAATCTAATTTAAGTGAATACTAGTCGTGATAAAATAATAATAAAAAAAAGCCGGGCATACTTCGCACGATGGGTGGGATTCTCTTGACGGGTGTATTTAATTTTAAAGAAACGATAAGTCATTTCTTCAATAAAACAATATTTTGAACGAGGGAAGTTAATAATATAAAAAATAAATGAGAAAAAAAAATGTTAGAAAAAAGTTCAAATTTTTTTTTCCACATTTTCAAAATTTTCTTGCGCCAAAATCTTTCTTATATGATTTTCTATCTATGTTTAAATTTTCATAAACTTCATATCAAAAAATGATGGTTTCCGATGCGTTTTTGTCAAATTTTGGGTAGTTTTTCCAAAAAAAAAAAAAATTGAAGAATTGAGAAATTCGAAAAATTACCTCTCTAAAGTACAATCTAGAGGCAAATCCGATTTCAAAAAGTTGCTGATCGAAACTTTTGGACAAGTATTTCCATGCGAAAAGACGTACACAGAAAAAAACTTCACTTCGTTCAGAATCTAAAAGACATTTTATAATATTATTTATTACTATGCATGACAACAGGGCCGGCGCCAGGGCAGTGCAACCGGTGCATCTGCACAGGGCCCCGCGCAAATGTGGGGCCCCACAGAAACAGAGTTTAGTAGATAGAGAATATTGTTAGCCAGTTAGGTACTGAATTACTTG
>JAIPRM010009897.1:0-14263 GCA_025469315.1 Stegophylla sp. TES_Ste_2020 | reverse complement strand
TTTTGGGTAGATTTTTCCAAAAAAAACATTGAAGAATTGAGAAATTCAAAAAATAACCTCTCTAAAGTACAATCTAAAGGCGAATTGGGTTTCAAAAAGTTATTGATCGAAACTTTTGGACAAGTATTTCTATACAAAAAGTTGTACACAGAAAAAAAAAATAAATAAACATCATTGTAAAAACACTAGCTTCTTCACTTCATTCAGAATTTAAAAATATTTAACTAATAGTCTATACAAAATTTTTTTAAAAAATATTTATCGATCCGAATTTTGCCGATGGAAGGCATGTTTTGAATCTTTCATTCTTATTAGGACTCCTTTCAAGCAAGTTTCTTAAAGTTCCTGCTCATTTCACGCGTTCTAATTTTCTCTTTTAGATTCCATTTTCCTCGACAAATTATCATCTTAATTTTTCTATAATCCGATTAATGAGAATCGCCAATACTGACACTTTTTGGTATACCATAGTCAAGCTCCAGTTCCTTTTATTATAAAATACCTAGATTTGTATCTATAATAATAATTATGTGTAATAGGTTTCTTTTTGATGTAAATTAATTAGTCTTATATTTAAATTGTAACTATGTAATTTTTAAGCTCTTTATTGTAAATACTTTCCTTTTACTTATACAATGCTACTTTTAATAATTTACTTGCATTATATTAGGCTAGTCCCATTTATTAAATTAAATAAAAATTCAAAAAAAGCCGGACATACTTTGTATCACGGATATTCTTTACTCTTCGGGTCAGATACTTTTGGTGGGCTTGTGAAATTTAAAAGAAACAATAAATCATTTCTTCAATAAGACGATTCTGAATAAAAGAAGTTAATAATATAAAGATCGATAATGGTTGTCATTTTCAAAACACCAACCAAGATTATCTGACCTGAAGAGCAAAGAATATCCGTGGTGCAACAAAGTATGTCCGATTTTCTTGCCTTTACTTTAATTTTTTTTTCATCTAATAAATAAAGGAAAAAATATTCAAAGAGAAAAAAAAATTTCTAAATACTTTTTTCACATTTTCAAAATTTTCTTGCACCAAAATTGTTCTTATATTATTGTCTATCTATGTTTAAATTTTCATAAAGTTTGGATCAAAAAATGATGATTTCTGGGTCTTTTTTATCAAATTTTGGGTAGTTTTTACCTATAAAAAAAAAAAAAAATTGAAGAATTAAGAAATTCAAAAAAAGACCTCTCTAAAGTACCAACTAGAGAAAAATTGGGTTTCAAAAAGTTACTGATCGAGACTTTTGGACAAGTAGAAATTCATACAAGTGTTCACAGAAGTAAAAAATTAAAAAAAAGAAAAAAAAAATGAACATCATTGTAAAAACATAAACTTCTTCACTTCGTTTAGAATCTAAAATAAAATTTAAAAAAAATAATAATAAGTTGTATTGCGCATGCGAGACTACAGAAAAGGTTAAAAAATTTAATTTTTCACAAAATATGTATTTCGGTACTTCTTTTCATACTTCAAAAATAACTATTTTAATACTAGACTGTCCATTTGAAATACCTATATAAAGTTGATACTGAGTGCAAACATACAAGACATTATCTAATGTTTATCTACTTTCATAAATATTAAAGAGGTATTTAAATGTCTATAATACTGTGAACATGAGATCAGTATTATTTGGTAACTTGATAAATTAATAAAAAAGTACCTATAAGACAGAAAGGTTTTATTTTAATTGATATTGCAATAGGTCAGTACCTAATCTAAAGTATCAAAGTGATTTATGGCATAGGTTAAATAATAATTATGTAGGTATAAGGTACATCCATTAATAATTATTATACATTAAAGTACACTAAATGGGATACAATACAAATACACTCTAAAAAAGATTAACAGAAAAAAAAAAGCTGGACATACTTCGCATCACGAATATTCTTTACTCTTCGGGTCAGATACTCTTGGTGTGTGTATTGAAAATATTAATGTTTTTTATATTATTAACTTAATTTGTTCGAAATTTTCTTATAGAAGAAATGATTTATCTTTTCTTCAAAATTCTACACACTCACCAAGAGTATCTGACCCGAAGAGCGAAGAATATCCGTAGTGGGAAGCATGTCCGGCTTTCTTGTCTATACTTTACTTTACTTTTTATTTTTTAATGTTTAATTAGATAATTTGAGATTAAGGTCATATCTCATGATATACCTATATTTTTTTGTATATTATAATTTTAACTATAGTAAAGTAATTTTCATTTTATAATATAGGTAGGTACTTATGATAATCTTGTTTTATTATCTTATTAAAATTATATATATATATATATATGTACCAATAATATATATTAATTGCTAACCATTAGGTGTGTCCATTTTAAGCAGTTCAACCAGTGGCTACATCAAGCAGAATCCACTGAAAGTGTTAATAAAAATCTAAAATATGTCATCAAAAATGTTTAAATGACACCCCAGTCTTGATTAATTCTAACAACCTACAGTTCTGTTGTAATTCTGGGTAAAATCGAAAAATGATCGGGACAAATATCATAATTAAATCTACATTTTTTTTTTATGTACCTAGGTATTTACAGGCTATCAATTTAGAATTTCGTATTTACCTACATAAAACTGAGATGAAAACAATAGGTAAATGTACCTACCAACTATATTTTATATTTACTTTCTGAATTCAAATATATTTTGTATCTTGTATCTACCCTCGTACCTACCTAAGTATTTTTTTTTGATGAAAATCGATATATTTATTAAATATTTAGAAACAATTTTAGAAATATTTTGCCTATCCCTACACATAACTAATATTTCAAATGAAGATGGTCTATTATTCATATTTTTAAGATGCTTTATTAATTAGTACCATTGATAAAAAAAATTAATGACCTAAGGTACCTACTTACTAAAATTGAAGGATATTGCATTGTGTATTTAACAAACAATTTAGTAAACATTATAACTACTAATTGACGACTAATGTGTTTGTTCATTAGTGCATTTGTTTTTCACCAACTCAATTATTATATTGAATTATTAAGTAAATATCTAAGAAAATACGTTTTTAAATACCTATTTATTATTTTATCAACTAAATACCCAATATCACTGTTCTTAAAACAATAAAAAATATAAATGGATAACAGTACAAAAATTAGTTCTGTAATTATTTATAATTAATTGTACAGCATTGAGATATCTCAATAAATAATTTAGCAGTACTTTAATTGAAATAATTATTATGTAGGTACTCTTATTTGTTTAACCGAGTATTTAACTCTCATGGCTTATTTATCAAAATTGTTGACATGCACAAGCAATAACTGTTTATAGATCATATTATGTGTGCCTACCTATATCACTGTGTTAAACAGATATGTGGTCAAATTTTAAAACAATAGACCCAAATAATTAAAACACTTATTATTTAGGTAGGTACTTACACAATATAAAGAACAACGTAAAGAACTTATTTTTCTATAACAAAAATAAGATAGGTAGGTACCTGAGTATTTATCTAGAACAACTTATACCTAGGTAGGTAGGTACTTAGGTACCTAAAAAAATAATTTAATTATTTTCAGAATTATTGTCAAGCAACAGAACTTAAAAAGTATCGAAAATTATGTATCTAGATTCCTGGTTAGATTAGTAGATATTTGAATCAAATACCTGTATGGTAAGCACTAGATAGGTACCTGTTTATCCATATATCAATAAATGGATGACATAGGTACCCAATGTTACTTACATAAAAAATTATTTTTGAGATATTTAATTAGTGATGGACATTAGATCTGATGTCACTTGTTTGTTCTGTAATTTGTAACTCATTATTATCTTAATTGTTATTGTTTTATTTTAACTTACTTAAGAACATTGGATAATATTAGTTTTCAAAAGAAAATTTTAGGTACTAGTAGTACACAATTTTATAAAAACTTGTCTAAAAATTTGTTTAAGTATTGAATTTTTCCTGTACCTAAACAAAAATAAGGCCTACTTATAGGCAGGTAATAGGTATCTATATATACATACTTTTATATAAAAATACAAGGTGTAATATAAGTACCTACTTATATGTAAGTACCTTGATACCACAGATACATTTTTATCTATGGTACCCTATTTACTTAATTTTCTTTAATTGCTTGATAAGCAATAAGCAAATTCTGTGAAATCTCAAAATTTAGGTAGGTATGTTATCACTTATCAGTAATGTAAGTGGAACACAATGCGATAGGTACCTAATATGTTATTGAAATCTTGAAGGAATGTAAAATGAAAACCAATAATAAGATACTTGAAGATACCTATATTAGTATGTAATGATAGAACTTATCACCAAAGCCAGGCCTACATCAAAACAGACAGGTATCTTCTAAAAGAGGAAAGTACACACACATAATATGATATACCTATATTATTGTTAATTGCGCATAACGACTCAAATGTAATTTTTGTTGAATAGGGGAAACAATCACCAACAACCATTTGTTCGAATGGCCACTAACTCATACGACCGACAAATTAATATTTCAGCCGAGATTAATGAGCGAATGTTGTGAAGGTAAAACCGTGCGCATAATATTCGGGCCCACTCGCGGCGACCACTTTGGATTATCAACACCGCACGGCACACCACCACTTTGCCGCTCTCCACCAGACATCAACGCAGCAGCCGGTGCACCACCTGGCCCCGTCGGCAACGCGCCTGGACCCGCTGGAGCGGTTTTCATTATCCCCCCCCAACCCACTAAATCACATTCCCAATCAACCTTAATTATAATATTATGTTCACCCTGCTTCAGGAAGCAGGTGGACGACAACGGACGTAAACAATGACGGACACACGACACTTACCGTCGGACGTGGAAGACGAGTCGCAACACGCGAACGAGACGACGGCGAACAGAACAAGGGCGGCGACGGCCAACGACGACGTCTTGAAACACATTTTCTTTCGCTGCATTGCGGGCGTTTCGAACGAGAGGGACGGGACGGGTAGGAAAACAAAAAACAAACTAAAACGATTATGCGTACCTATGTGTATTTAAAACATTAAAAACTCACAGAATGTCGAAAACAAATTATATTTAATATAAAAAAAAAAAAAAACACGGAAAACAATGCGTAAAAAAATACCAATACCAAGGGTCGCGGTAAGAGACAACCCTTTGGTCACACGCGTGAAAAAAAAATACACCGATGTGTTGAGGCCAACGGACAGAAGCACGCGGCAAGAAGCGAAACTACACTGACATAGAAAAACGAGAAAAAAAATCAACTCGCACACACGTACACACGTGCACGCACGCACAAGCACACACACACATACGCACGCTCTCTCGTATTATACACAACGTAACATTACAAGAACGACGACGTCGGCGGCGGCGGCGGCAGCGGATTCTCCTCTTCCTCGTCCGTCCATCTCCCACCACCGCCGCTAAGCCACACACTACGACCGCCGCCGCAGCGAATCAATAATTTACATGAGTCAGAGACTATAGCGCGGAGTGCCGTTTTCCTCTTTTGTCCGGTCTCATGGAAGAGAAAATCGAAGCGCACCGCCGCCGCCGCCGCCGTCACAGTGGGTGTCAAGGTCGGCGCGCGCGGTACACGGACCAACAATAAAACTAAACGCGTATACCTGTAAATCTGTCGTCTATACATACGTTTTAAGTCCTTTTGTGTGTGTGTGTGAACGTGTGTATTGAATTAATACGATATTATTATCATTTATTACCCCTTCACAATTTAACACAAACTTGTGTGTGTAGTATTCGTAGTGTATAATCGCGTGTGTAAGAAGCGAATGTGTGTGTGTGTGCATAAACAGTTACATTGTTAACAGACGCGTTAGTGTTATGTAAATGTGGGACAGCGAAATTTCTCTCGTCTTTGTCTTTCAGAGTTTAGTACACACTGACACTTAATCGCACACCTCACGCACAGTTGCGCAGCATCTGTAGACTTATTAATAATTATCGTGTCCCGCAGGTAGACCGATTTTTTTTTTGTTTTCTTAATTGTTTACAAAACGATTCTCTCTAAAACGATTTATTATAATTTAATTCATACGTAATGTTTTTATCGGCATTCTCCTTGTACATAATAATATTATAACGTACCTAAGAAACGTTCAAATGCGACATTGTTCTTGTTGGTTGGTTTTTATTATTTTATAGCTTATACACGGTATCGTGAGAAATGGGGCCAGTACGGCCGTGGGGAAACTCGAAAGATTTAATCTTTTTTACTGGATTCGTGCGACGCAAGACGCGCGCGTTTTAGACTAAATACCTATATAATACGGATCACGTGTGGTATGCGGCGACATATAATGTATGGCGTGTGCACGATGACCGGGTGAGGAGGAGGAAGAGGGGTCGTAAGTGTCTCGAATTCTCGTTGTATTACGGTTGATAAAATGGAAAATAAAAACGATTGTGCACATAGGAACGCGAGTAATATTGCAGACGGTTGGCCGTATCGAAAACAATTGACCCGCAGTCGAATGGGTTAAAACTTCTACCGCAAAACGTTACATTTTAGTTTCGACGATTTAATAATAATTTGTAAATATCAATATAGTTAATATGCCCATATTCCATAACACAAATGCATGACTCGCGAGTTCAAACAGTCAAATCTCACATAGATACTATCTTACACAGTACACACAGTTTCGTGTAATAATAATATAGGTAGTACAGCAGCGAGAAAACGTGACGGCGTGCGAGGGGTAAGAGCATGGCCAAATTATATTAAATTAAGGAGTGAGGAGAGAATATGTGCGAAAACGGTCGAAAAAATTTTGGGCCGAAATTAAATTTCTATAAAAGGGGAATTTTTGTTACAACATTTTTTAATATAATTATAATTTTTCATGACACTTTCATACAGTAAAATATTATGTTCTTGCAAATTTACCTAGACACTGTTATAGGCGTACGTACGCAGAATAAAAAGCACAATGGACGACTTCAGACCGCTGTCTGTATCTGAACCGTGGACACATTTTTTACGGACCCTGATGGTCACGTAATTATACATAACTAAAAATAAATTTACCACTTAATGATAAAATATATATATTTTTTATCCTATATTGTATTATGTATTTTACGATATGAGTAATTTTTAATAATAAATTTCAAAGAATTTACAAGTTGCGACACGTGGTTCATTTATTTATATTAGATTTTTACCACCCAAATATTTACAGTTACAAAAATTTTAAATTCCAGATTTTTACGTTCCGGATTTATAAAGTCCAAGGTTTTTACATGGGCCCGTGGTATGTTTTGCGGTAGCATTAGTTTGAATGGTACCGTCTGATTACTTATTTATAGACCTCATTATAAATTAATTGTTGTACATGTTAAGTAATAGTGACATGAATTAAAGGTTAATTGAAGAAAATAGGAGACATTAAAGCCGAAAATAGACAGTTCTCCACATTGAACAGATTTATATTACTTAAAATTACCTTACATAGTCGAAGCTATACCTTTATGTTTGATTTTTCAATAGTGGATAACAACAAAAATTCCAATCTTGAAGGCAAATAATATACTATTAATTAATGTAATATAATATTAAATGTAAATTATAATACAGCATACATCAAAACTTTTATTGATGTACACCCGTTGATAGCAATTAGCTAATTAGAGGTCAGTCATTATAAAACACTCCGTTAAGATGATTCCCCCCCCCCCGTAAATCATTCAAAGCCTTCCAGATATTTTACAAATTACATGAGATTAATTTCATTAGAGAGGGCAAAAATCAAACAAATAATTATTTAAGCTCGCCCTCCAAAATGTTTATTAAAATTCAGCCAATGCGTGTAAAATTATATTTTAATCTCTCAACAGCAGACACCTCTAAGAGGCGGATACACTTTTATTCCCTGCTCTTATGTCTGTTTTTAAGAGATTTCTCTGCTTGTCATATTTATTCTTTATTGTATCTAAATTATATATAGTTTTACTATCCAGTTGCTGTGCTTTATTTGACCGTCTCCAAGTGTGTTATCTTACAATAGCAGCGGTTTTCTTTTCCAACTCGCCCATTCAATATTCCTTCTCACCATTTCCAGCGCTGCGCCGCCGCCGATTATTTATTTAAATTCCCGTATGCAATTCATGTGTGGGTTTGTGTGAGTGTGCGTCAGTAAATATATATGTATATTATGTAGACATTCGCATTATCGTGCACCAATCTCGCACACATTTGCTGCCCCAAAACAATATTAAATATAATATACCGTGTGATCCAAAACTGATGTTACACCAAATTTACCTCATAAATATTCAAAATATAATAAAATGTAAGAGTTTTTTTTATTTAGGTAAACCTCTAATGTTTAGTAATGATTGTTTTTTACGATCATAAGAATGGTCTGTAATTTTGGTCAACTTTTGAAAGCTAAATGGGAATCTTTATACTTTTCTTGCAAACATAACGTGAAGATATTTTTTTATAAATTAATGTAAAACTCCATGTTCAAGAGCGATTGAAAATTTTTAGAATTTATAGTAAATATAAGTGTGATGACAGAAATGTACGTTGCTTGCATACCATGTGCATGTGGTCAAAATTTAAATTATTAATTCTTTAAATCGCACTCAAACATAGAGTTTTGGCACGAATTAGTGATTTTTAATAACTAAAAGTAAAAGAAAATAAAGTAAAGTAGAGCAAAGACAAGAAGCTTCTTGTCGCTTCGCTCAGAATCTAAAATAAATAAGTAAATAAACATAATAATTGTAAAAACACTAGCTTCTTCACTTCGTTCAAAATCTAAAACATTATTACGTTGTATTTGCAAAAATGAAAAGAGTGTAGGTTATTCCCATTTGATTTTCAAAAGATGTCCCTAAAACTACCTGAAAAAAAAAAATGGTAAAAAAAATTAATTTATACATCATGTTAGATTTTTCTAAATCAAATAACTTTTATAATATATATTTTTCACCATTTTGATAAAACTGATGTAACATGAACTTTGGACCTCCACGTACACATATATATATATATATTTACATACACAATATACATATAAACATATCCCCAAACGAGAATGCATAGTATATTCTCAGTTCTCACAATGATACGTGACGATGGTGGTGGGTATCTTAAAACGAATATACATAATATAATACAACTGAATATATATAATGCATACCTGCGCGTATATACAGATTTCGTTAAGCTCCACACAATTGTCCGTATGTGTGATATCGTATAATGGCGAGTGTGTTAGTATAAATCGTCCGCGTAGACGTGCCCTACTGCGTCAGTATAAATGTACCTACAGTGTGATTTGAGAAAAACGTCAAAGACTTCAAATACGAAAAAATGTTGTATAATTTGTACACTCATCCGATTCTCTTTCGTATATTTTAGCTTTAATTCAGTGTTTTTACTCTTCTTCCTGTTATAGGTAATTAAATCTTAGGAACCATTAGCGTTTGAGAAAAACTAAATTGATGATTGTAGCGTATTAAAACTTCTTCTTACACCACTTTCAAATGACTAATATTATTCTGAGTAAGCTACAAGCCTACAACTCAATTTTCCATAAATAGAAAAATTAAAATTCGATGGAAAAATGAAACAACAGGATTTTACTCATATAAGTTCACGAGTAAAATGTTTTTACATTTGAAACGTTGAATCATCTCCTGAAGTTTCTGACCAATCACTCTGTATAACCTAATGTACTGGTTAGTATGGCCTAACGATATACCTATTTACTTAATAGTTAATACTAATGTATGTAATATATACATATACAGGATGATTTTTTAAGCGTGCTTACCCTCTCATTGGCCGTAAAAATTCAAAAATTTGAATTTAATTTTTCGGAATTTTCAAAGCATTATAAAAACTATGTTCCATAATTTTTTTTTTCCTCATATCACCTCGAAGTTGTTCTGTGATGACACAAACTTTTTTTTAAATTTTACCCCTCACCCCATTTTATCTACAAAATTTTGTTCAGGTAATTTTTCTGTGAATGTAAACGAGTAGTTTTTATTTTATAACACTGCGAATTAATTAGGCGTCGTCAGCTGGTAAAATCATATATTCTTAATAATAACGTAATACGTTGATAACTAAAATATGTGTCCAAGAGACGTTTATCCTTAAAACTTAAATTTGAATAATTTAAAAATTATTAGTTCGAATTTTGATTTTAATCAAAGTTATAATTAATTAAAGTTCAGAAAAAATAACCTGGATAAGATTTTGTAATTAAAATAGGAGGGAGTGCTATTTTAAAAAAAAAGTATCACCACCGGACATCCTTTAGGTGACATGAAATAATGAGTTATGGAAAACATAGTTTTTATAGTGACTTGAACATTCTAAAAAAAAAAAAATTCAAACTCTTGCATTTTTACGGCCAAAAAAGGTGATGAGCGCGCTTAAAAATTGATCCTGTATAATTCATACATAAACCTTGCGCGTAACGGCATGAATATTGCAGCAAATGATGGGCCGGGGCGGCGCAGATTGTCTTTTCTTTTCCTTTTTTTTTTCTTTACTCATTGGGATTTGTAGTTCGCATTTTTTAACAAATACTCGAAATACTTCCGTCGTCGCCGTCGAGAAGAATTCGTTGTAAATAGTCATACAGTCATCGCATCATGGTCTATATATATATATATATAAACCATATTATATTCGCCATTCGTAGAATTTTAATATGTAATGTACGCCACCGTATAATATTTTGTGTAAAGGAATTATATTCTATGCACCACCTTTATATTGCTTTTTACTATTCTTCAATCAAATTATTGCAAATCATTCAAATATCCTCGCGTTCACACGCCACCGATGTCACGATATTCTGAATAATAATAATCCATCGGCCATCCCTCTTTTATATAATAATAATAATATCTTACCACGTTTATTGGTGTCTACATTTAGAGTCGTACTTTCAATATAAATGAACGTAGTCAGCAACAACTATACCAATATAACAGGGAAATCGCACAACATTTTCGTACCTAGTAATTTTTTTTTTTTTTTCTGTAATATCAGTGAATTATTATATTTCAACCATTAGATGCGGTAGCCAAAAATTAATAAATGAAATGACTCTTGTAAGATGATGAAATAAGAGAACCAAAACTATTCAACTTTAAAATCTGTTTTTCAATTTAGTGTCATAATCATGGAATAGGGTGTCGATAAAAGAGAAGTTGGTGAAATGGGAGATAAAATATTTAATAATTTAAATTTGTTTAAGAAGAAATTTATAAATATTTATGAATTTTTGTTTTTGACACACGCGGTGAGGAGATAAGAAATATAAGACGTAATATATTGTACCATATACATTATAAAATTTCCGTCTTCAAACACCAATTATTATTTTCTGTACTTGTACCATTTTACTCAGTGATCATAGATATTTTATTTTATTTTAAGTACATAGATAATGGCTGTTTTGTAATTGATACAATAGTTCGAAATAAAAAATAAAAATGTCATGGATACTACTACTTAGTGGGGGGGGATATGTCATGACTCATGACACTCCTCAACTGCACATGCCCTAGTCCATTTCGCAGTTATATGTTTTCAAAATACATATTTTTATTTTTTTATGGAGTGGCTGCACATTACACCCCTGCAGGTCTCGCCACTATAGTTTATAATAGTAGGTAATGAACAAAGGTACTTGAACTTTCTGAATATTGTTAAACATATGAAAAAAATTGAAAGGCGTTAAAGTGTAATTGATACGTGTGAATATGATATTTGATTAGGTATGTAACATAAACTATACAGGGTGTCCCAAAACGATTTGAAAAATGAAATAACTTCTGTTTTATTTATAATTTTTAAATTTCTTTTTTTTGTTTTGAAAATTCTTACAACATCATAATATATAATTACGTAAAATTTTTTTCTTTCTTTTAGGACTCGAATTTTGAAAAGTTTGTAACATCACAAGACATCCTTAAGGTGATAAGAAAAAAAAGAGTTATGGAAAACATAGTGTTTGTAGTAAGATACGCAAAAAAAATTCCAAATTTTTCCATTTCTATGGCCAAAGAAGGGGATTAGCATGCTTAATGAATCACCCTGTATATATATTACCTATACTCGTGTGTATAATATTGTAAACACCATATTGCGCATACTAAAATAGCATCTGGCATAGGGAACTTGGGTAAATAAATTATCATGGTGATGAAATTTGAAACTAAATTTGTTATACATAATTTGTCACAGTTTACGAAGGAGTAAAGTTTCCTTGTGTTAAAACAAAGTGTAATACAACGTTTTTAAAGAACTAAAAATTAATATTTCGATTATTAAAACAATGGTGCAGAAATTCATAAAGCGTTATTAACATCATCGATTATAACAAAAGTATATTCTATAGTAAATGTTAATACTATGCTCACACGATAGGGGGCTGACGTCATATTCTTGTAAAACACAGAATATTTTGAATGATACTTTGCTTTGATAATTTCCAATGTGCACACTGTATTATAAGTAAAGGATCGCAACAATGTGATGTTCTAAAAATTATTTCGTAATTACTCCGATCGCTCGACAACAAACAGAAAACTTTTTATTTTCATCTTAGCTTTTACATATACTTCGTTCTCTGGTACAAATCGTGAGTCTTTTCTTGTTACTTTAGCCATCTCTAAATTCTGATATTTACCTGAATCATATTAAATAACATTCATATTGTACAATAAAATACTGCTTAAAATGAGACCGTAACACGTTACTCTAGCCTAAAGTAAAACATATTTGAATACCTATAAATAAATACATGGTTCAGCTATATTTTGAAAATAGTCGTAATTTTCAACACACCCACTAAAAGTACTTGACCCGAGGAGCGAAGAATACATGTGGTCAGTGCCAGATTAACCATAAGGGACAGTAGGTACGTGCGATTACAGGTGCCTCAGTTTGAAAGGCCCTAAAAAAATTAGTAGTATAATATTTATCTAAGACATTTTTAAATATTTTCTCCGTAGAAATAAAGTCGTGATGAATAAATTAATTATAATTTTAATGATATTGTTATTAACGAATGGCAACAATGTGTGCAATCACATTGGAATTACATGACGAATATTTTGGTGGAAAAAATTACTCTAAATATTTAATACTATAAATAATTTCCTATAAATAAAAATGGACATGGATTACTTTGTTATTAAGTAATAATAATTATTGTTTATTATGTTGATTTTTGATTATTTTTATTTTTTACGTTATACACGTATATTTGTTTGTCCTCTTTTAAGTCACTGTCATTATTATTTAAAATTATATGTTAATAATTTAATGAAAAAAAAAAAAAAATGTTATTATATAATCAAAAAATTTTCATTCTTATTTTATACCACGTTTACTGTATTAATATTTATAAAGGGTTATACCCGTTTATTATACGAATAAATATTATAAGATATGCAATGATTATATGTTTTTGTCTTCTTTTCCTTGAACATTCAACGACAATTGACCATTTTTCGCTCCTAGTTCTTATACATAATATTTATCCTATACATGTATAATAATATTATATTAATCTTTTTATCTTATATAATATTCTATTGCACGACTCTTCTTGTTTGTCACACCTTTTATATTGTATTTAGTAATCAGTGTTTCTTTCAAACAATATTATTCTTCAAGGAAGCGAGGACATTTCAGAAATTCAGAGGAGAATACAAATAATTAGATAAAAAATGTATTGTTCATCAATTTCAGAAAATTAAGCTCATTGTTCTAATTAATATTTTGAACATAGTTTTTAAATAAATTAAAAAAATCTTTTCGCATAATAATATATATATATATATATATTGTATAATAAAATTGTTTTTAATTAAATATAATCTTTCAATGAGTTGTTATATTTTCAAAGAAATTGTATGCTCGGTGGGTATTCTTGATTGCGTTTGGAGGGGAGTGAGATCATTGATATACTATGATAATAATATGTTATACCTATCGATTTTCACATAATGTCATTTTAAAAATTTTAATTTACAATGTTAATCTACAATATTCCAGTAGACGTTCAAATGTGGTGGCGAAAAATTACACTATTACAATTTACAGTATAACCCAGTGGTTCTCAATCTTTTTAGGACCACGACCCAAATTCTTCTTCAAAAACCTATCGCGACCCCCATGGTTTTACATTTTTTAAATAAAAAGTTAGTTCTTAAAAATCAAAATTAAATTAATACTTT
>JAIPRM010009896.1:0-14265 GCA_025469315.1 Stegophylla sp. TES_Ste_2020 | reverse complement strand
CATTGCGTGAATTATAACTTACAAATCAGACAAAACATTGGTAATTTGCCATTATCATTTGTAATAATATATCATTGTAATTTTATCTTATCATTTATTTTCCTTAATTTTTGTCACAGATATCTGTATTATAGTATAGACACTTATAGATATCTGTGACTTTCGTCAATAGCGTGGTCGTAATATTATCCTTTGAGACTTGAGTTTTATTAGAGTGCCGAAAGTCGACGAGTTCGTTATTTTTATATAAGTGCGTTTTGCTGTGGCTATTTTATTATTATTTTTAAATCAAGATTAATAAAAGTGTCCGTTATTTGAAAACTTCTTCATTGAAAGTTAGTGAAAACTTCAGCTATAGCTTTTGCTACTGTGAGGTATTTTTTGAGTAAGATTTTTCTGCATATATAAATATAAAAAAAAATTAGGCGAAATGGAATGATGCAAAAAAAAAAAAACATATACGATGTCGGCAAAATGGGATTTCGGCGAATCGGGAACTGACCAGCGGTATAAATATTTAATATCACCCGCGGCGTATTTAACGCAATAATAATAATAATAATATGCTGGACATACTCATCATGCTATGTGAAGTGTATCCATACAACACACGTGTATATTTGTAATGTGCGCCGCTCGTAATATTAAACTTGTAAATATTACCGAATCGTTATTAAACAAAACATAACGCCGTACAGAGGTATACTGTAGCTCTTTTGTAACAAATACTTGATAATTTTTTTTCGTGTACATGTTTCTGCTCAAACGCGCGGTATTTATAATAATAATAATAATATGCAACGCTATTATAATAAGAATAACATGTCGTGTCGCAGAACTCTGATTTCGTACGCAGTTTTGGTTTAACGCGACGCTCGGTTCCGTTTTCCGTGACTGTAAAAATATTGTGTGTGTGTGTGTGTGTGCAGTGGTGTGCGCAAGAGGGAGGTTAGGGGTTATTCCCTCCCCGTTGCATTTTTACCGTATTATTTATTTGCTATAAAATACGAAACATATAAAATGTAAGAGTACCTGTAAACAAATAGTTGAAAATATTTAGTACATTTATGAAAAATGAGATAGGAAATCAATATGAATTATGTTTATGATTGATTATGAGTTTTAAAATGGAATGATAAAATAATTGAAGATATGTTTACAACTGTGGTTATTTTGCATATGAACAGTACCTGGTTATAAATATTTATACAAAATTAAATATGTAATAAAAATTAATAAAAGACATTTATCTATAAAATGCTTCATTTTGTGTAAAAAAAAGCTGTTAAAGTTTTTTGCGGTTTAAACCACATTATATTAAATACCATAAAATGAATAAAATAGTAACTTGGAGTCAGTCAAAATGTAATTTTATTTTTAATTGAATAAAGTATTCATAGGATAATGACACGAAAAAGTTTAAAAAGATTTATTTCGAGTGAAGCAAGAAAATAATATTTTTATTCTAATTAAAATTCACTGGGCATATTGGCGTAATTAGGATAAAACATTTAAAGGAGGAAGGGAACAAATATGTTCATTTAATTGATTTTGCCCCTCTTCCTCAATGAGTATTAATTTTATCCAACTTTTCCAAGATCTAGGAGGCTTTGAATGGTCGTGGGGGGATGATTTCCCCTAATTGTACCTATGATTGGGTATATAATTTCCCGTTCTGGACTTATTTCTCACTCTACTTCCAAATAACATACCCACCCAAAAGAAATTCCTGGGCACGCCAATGTGTGTGTGTGTGTGTGTGTTCTACAATATTTTTCTCTGTTTATTGTGAAATATGAATTGGCCGAGTAAAAACAATTTTTTTTATTTTGTTATAATAACAAACTTTATAATTTTTAAGTAAAGTTGTATTGAATAAATTTAAGCTCCACTAAGAATAGTCTTTCTAAAGAAATTATAATCGTTTCTTTAATATTCAATACATCTACAGAAGTATCCCACTCTAGGAGCAAAACTACTCAGTTACTAAGTACATACTTTTTAGCTGTTTTTGGAGCCTTTTAAGATTTTTGTTGCAGTTTTAGATTTTTTGTGCAATATTACTTTATTTTAAGTGCTTTTTATACAAAATTATAGAGATAAAAAATCAGAACTCTATGATAAAATAAAAAAGTTCTAAGGGGGGGAGGGGGTAGCTGAAACTCCTCATTACACCACTAGAGCCGCGCATACTTAGTATACTAAGCCGGACATACTTCGCACGATGGGTGTTCTTCGCACGATGAGTGGGATTCTCTTAACAGGTGTATTTAATTTTAAAAAAAACGATAAATCATTTCTTCATTAAAACGATTCTGCACGAGGGAAGTTGATAATATAAAAAAAAAATGTTAGAAAAATATCTAAAAATTTTTCACATTTTCAAAATTTTCTTGCGGCCAAAATCATTTTTATAGGATTTTCTATCTATGATTAAATTTTCATAAAATTCTGATCAAAAAATTATGGTTTTCGAGTCGTTTTTGTCAAATTTTGGGTAGTTTTTTCCAAAAAAAATATTCAAGAATTGAGAAATTCAAAAAATGACCTCTCTAAAGTACAATCGAGAGGCAAATCCGGTTTCAAAAAGTTATTGATCGAAACTTTTGGACAAGTATTTCTATACGAAAAGTTGTACACAGAAAAAAAATGAACAATAAAGAAAAAAATAAAATAAATAAACATCATTGTAAAAGCACTAGCTTCTTCACTTCGTTCACAATCTAAAAAGTTTCAATATCAGGAAGTAAGTAAGTGATTTTGTTACATTTTTGTTACAAATACATTGTACCACTTACTAATATTCACTTATTATTTTATATTTTTATTCCCGACGTGAACGTCACCGCCGACTTTATCCAGGGCAACGCCTAAACGTATTATTTCGGTTCATTAACTAGAATAGGAACATTATTCTATGTTACTCGAGCGCGTCCTCGCTGCGGAGTTGATTAGACTTTATAGCGTGATTGAGATACTTTCGCAGATTTGTCTTCGTTAATTTTTTCAGTTTGCCTTCACATCGGCTACTGCTGAATATATTGATTTGGTGGGAAGAGGTGTATTCTCGAAGGCATTAACCGATTGTGTCGGGATTATTATACGAATAACGACACCTGCGCGCATCTTTGGCTGCGTAGAAGTGTTGTGTGATAATTGATAAATATTTTTTTATAATTTTATAATTATGTATTTATAAGATAATTTTTTAATCGTACACTAAGACAAAAAGATAACTTTTTACTGTCATTTTATTTCGATTTACAATTATTTAAAGATTCAATTAGCTATGCCAGCACAGCGCCAAATAAAATAAATTTCATTCGAAAAAATACATGTCTCACAATAAAACATTTTTTTGTACACTACTGTAAAACCATACAAATGTCTCAAATCGTAAATCATAAACACATTATTGGTTTGTTGATTTGGAATTACTTTGTTGACTAATGTGTTGTAATAAAAAATTGTAATTGTATTTTTTTTTATCTAGATAATTTAGTACAGATGACAGAAATATTTATCTAAGTTAGTAAACAAAAAAAAAAAAAAAAACATCTTTCAATCTGTTTAAATAAGATAAAAGATAATCTAGATCAATGTATTTAATTATTACGCTCAACATTGAATATTATAATAATTAAAAACGATACAAAATAACTCATTTCGAGCACTACGTGTCAAAAGTTTGTATAAAATTATTGTAAATCGTCTAAAAACAGGCGTAAACGCATAAATTGCGAAAAAGTCTCATTATTTCATTAATTCCTCCTTATTGCAAAATACATTCTCGTGTATACGCCGATTATAGGGACGAATAAAATCAATACTGCTTTTTATATTTTTATTACAAAGTGTTTTTCTTTTTAATATATATATAATAGTTACATACCAAAACATACAATAGATTAATTTTATTTAAAAAAAAAAAAAACCTGTTGATAATATTAATGTCTTAATTTGTTCGATTTAGGTATTGTATTAACGAATTTCTACGTCATGACATCATGAGACAATAAAAATATCTAAGCGTGTCATTTATAGAAAATGTAAGAACTAAATCCGATCTTTAAAATTATGTTTTATAATAAGACTTGAAACCTAACCTTGAGAAAAATATGCATTTAACCCGTGATCACAAGTGTCATGGCCGGTGAAACTAAGAGAAATTCGTATTTATTTTTTAAATTATTATTACGAAATATTAAACTATGTGCAGGTTAGTCGGAAGCCTTTCAGCTAATTGTATACCACAAAATAATATTATTGATATATAGCCTTGTTGAATTTTGTGTTTTTATTATGTAAAGATACACAAAGAAACTGATTAAAGAGTTTGTCACTAGTAGACTGGATTTGATTTGGCATAAACTTTCAATGTGTTTAGAATATTTTTTTTTTTTTTTTTTACATTTAGTAGAATATTATACAAAAAAAAACAAAAATTCTTGAATTTTCGATAAAATCGGTTATTTATTTAACATAATATAAAAAAAGTTAACTCTGTTTTAGGTGAATTCATTTTTGGTGCAAAACATCAGTTCAAACAGTTTTGTTTTTCTCGGTTTTGATAACGCAAAAAAGTCAAGTATTTTTTCACACTCTTAAGGTCTTCGTCACTAAAACAATTGAAAAAAAAAAAAAACAAACATTTTAATTTATTTGACATAACCCCAATGGAAACCTTAGGGTGCACCCTGTTCAGCCTGTTATAGTTAATTGAGCCCTGGATACGCATATGTACAATTATGAAATTCGATAGGCAACAAAGTTATCGGGTAATATTATCTAATTTGTGAAAGTCATCTGTGACTTCTCCACTCTTTTTCATATCTTTTTTACCTCTAAGACGGGGGGTTATAGGAAACGATTCATGAACTAAGATGCAACAAAAAATGTTCATTCTTGTAAATTTGTCGGGAAATAAATCTGAGAACGAGGTAATTTAGGCCTCTGTGGAAATAATAATATTTTACTATTCATATACTGAGAATCAGTAGTAATGAAGAAGAAGAAGAAAGCTCGACTGAAGAAAAGCTTGATTATTTAAAAAAAAAAAATATATATATATATATATATATTATATATTAATATATATGATATATTAGCTACGGCTTTTTGTAATTATTGAGGATTCATTCTTTTGTTAAAGTGATGATATTGTTTCTCTTTGTGTTCGGCCCTTAAGTCGCTTTTATATTTTAGCTTATCGTACAAGGCAATATATTTTTTATTATTAGTATTATTATTATTATTATTATTATTATTCGTTTAAGTTTACCCAACGATTATGCGTATAATATTTTGCCTTTGACTTGATACTTCGTCATTGTATCTCTAAGTATATTGAGCTGCCATTCGTTCATATAAAACGATTGATAAACTTGTGTGTCGGGTTGACGATTTTCTAAGACATTTTTAAATGAAACGAACGACTTTATTGTACAGAACATTATGTTCGTCAAAATTTAAAAAATTATTTTTCTCGAAATCGATTTCAGTATCCAACACTCCCAAAAATGATATAGAACTGGAAACTCGACATGTTCATTCTTTATCAACAACAGTGTAATACAGACTGAAAAATGTCAAAACAATTTGATCACTTTGAAATAAATATAAAATTTTTTTGAAAATATCATTGTTTATTTTAATATAACCAACCTTTCCACAGAATGTTAAACCTGTTAAACCAACCTTAGTCCGACCACTTAACCTTTTTAAACTTACTTTCTTCACCTACCTGTTATCTAATTATCTACATATTATCTACTTTATTGTATTTTTGTCTAATGCTCTAAATAATTTATATTATAGGTATAAAAGGTCTGAATTACGTACGTTTTACTTCTATCATTTTATCAAGAATAATTAAAAATGCAGTATTGACTAAAATAATAAAATAACCCTCCTAACCCTCTCCCCTCCTCTCCGGTAAAATCTAGACACGGCCTTGTGGGTGAGAGTTTAAAGGTATAATTTTAATTCCTAACTCAATATTTAATTCCTTAACTAGTTCAAAACAATTAAAACTTTTCTGCATTGATAAATAATAGCAAAGATGAAATGATATCTTGTGACATAATAAATTAAAATATACCTTAAGATTTTATATTAAAATGTACTTATATTAAGAGTAATATTGTAACAAAAAAAATAATAGTCATATATTTCAAATAAAATATTGATCGGCATGCGATATGGGTGGAAATAAACGAAAAGTGACAATTGCAAATTGGTCGGAAATCTTTTTCAACCCTTCGGTATTTCCAGAGAACGTCTTACACGAACGCGCATAAAAACTTGTTGAATTCATCGGTGTCTCACGGTATACATACAGTGAGAATATTGACTCGATTATAATCGGTAAATCTTTTATATTTCAATAGAAATAACAATATATAATGGACTAGTGTTTCTCAACCTGGGGTCGCGACCTCCTTTGATGGTCGCCAATATATAAATCAATACAGAATAACACAAAAGTAATAAATCCAATGGTAAATATGTACTTATGAAAATGAAGAACAATTGATTGATTGTTCGACTTCAAGTGAAATGTTACAACATATTTATAAAAACATCAAAACCAAATGTCGATTTTGGTTAAAACTCAAACCCTTACAACAAGTATCCTAACTTAGCTCGAGTAAGAGGTTTTGTGATCCATTTTCCACTACTTATTATTTATGCGAAATGACAGTTTCTCATCTGACTACAATATAAATTAAATTGGAAAAACAATGATATAACAACCAAGCCACATTCATTTAAGAATGTTTCTAAATATTTGAATTTTTTTTACACGTGTTACAGTTATAACAAAACAAATAAACGTTTTCTATATAGTTTCGAAAACTGCAAAATTTATGCTTTAAAACAATAATTATTGTATTTATTATTTAATACTATTGTGTAATTAAATACATAATATATACACAAATTTTATAAATATATTCAAGGGTCACTAAAAATTGAATATCCAATTTGGAGGGAGGGTCGACACGGTGAAAAAGTTGAGAAACGCTGTAATTAATAGACTACAGTGTTTTAAACGAAAATTTATAAACCTGTGAGATTACGGCGGCGATTGATGTACAGCACTTTGAGTAGGCCGTTTTTACGGTTTAGATCGATTGGCGTGTGAATGATGTTAGTCTAAATTCGACTGTAGTAGTTGTTATTCATCGAACGCCGAGATCGATCTAAACGGAGTTTTGTGAATAAAGTGTATTACTATAGTATTGAAATGCAATTACTGAATGCAAATCCTTAAGATAAATAATTGGCGAAGTTTTCACGACTCGGGTGAAATTAGTTTTGGAATATTAACAGAATCCGTGTCGATTTAATTATCCGTGCGAATGATCGATTTTGGTTGAAGGGGCTAATAGTATTAATATAGAAATCTAATAAACCGATTTCCAAAAAAAAATTCAAGTCTAACCTGTAAACCGTTAAGCTTTTCGACTCTTGAAACGAGTGATTCCAAATGTTATGAAATAATAACAAAACTTTTTACTTTTAACAACAATAGTAATCGTTTGAACCATTATATAAAAGTTAATAAAAAATAATTTATCTATTTAATCTTCGTGAAACTTAAAATATTGATAGAGTAATCGCAGCTGGTAGTTAATTTCGAAGTAAATAAATGTCTTTTTTAAGTTAAAAATGATATTTGATAAATGATATTTTTTCCAATATTTACAAAAATATATTATACTTGGCAAACTCAGCCAATAATAAAGGTCAAATTATTTTTGAAATGTTGATCTTTGGTGAAAACTTTGAGCGTGTAGTGCCATCATTTTCAGAGTTACGACTAGATGAAATTTGATTTCACGAAAATCTTCTAATCCTAAAACATAGAAGACATTTCTCTGATCCATTTAAACGACCAAACGAATCTCTTGAATCAATTACTTATATACCAGAGCATATTAACAAAATAAAAATCCCTTATTACTGTGAAATCAACATGATTTGCCAACTCAAAATCTAAAATTTTGATAAAAAATAAAATACTTCTTACAATTGCACTAAAAAAAACCAAAAAATAAGTATTTTGAAGCAATAATGTATGAGACTAATCCATCGAAATACCTAATCGGTTTGTGTAGAACTTATTACACCAAGTGTTTAATATTTATATACTTTCAAAACCCTGTTTTTTTTAATTCCCACACCGTATAATTAGGACCATATTCTCTATTCATTTTTATTCGACTAGTTACATTATTGAGTTATGACAAATCATTCTCTCTGTCGAATGAAACATTAATAAATTATCATTGTGTAAACAATTTGATTAAATAATACACAAATAAATCATACTGCTCAAAACCTACCGACAAAGTATACGCTATCATAATCAATTCGTCAGTAAATAATTCAATTTAGTTTATATTGTATTTTGAAAAATGGGTTTCAGTCAACTATTGGACATGACATAAGGCAAATTTAAAAACGCATTTGGTTATAATTTCAACTATTCATTTTTATTATTATTATTGACTTTTATTATTTTCAAGAAAAACATTTTTCCATTTTAGGACAACAAAATGAAAAAGATACACACAAAAAAAAGAATACGATACGTGAATGTTAAAATTCACAAATATAAACAACAAATGTATCTAGTATAAGTTAAAGTATCTATTAGTTAAAAGTCTTATACTGCTTATTTTTGAAAATAAATATAATTATTACAACAATTTGTCATGTAAAACTACGACCATTGACTACTAGTTGTGGTTTGTTATTTTTTATAATGTTTAATTTATAAAATAGTATATAGTCTGACGTAATTATACAATAAAACAATAGCTAAGGGAAAACCGTCGCGTCATAGGTTGAACAAAACAATAGTATTCAGTAGTGAGATAATTGAATAACGGGGAAAAATGCAATCGAAAATGTTATTAATTTATGTCACCTTTCTTTTTTTTTTTTGTAATTTTATTCTACTAATAAAATATGACTCCCGCTTGAAACCTCTCCTGAAACTTTAGTCCGCCGACGACGACCTCGACGATTGTGTGACCTTCAATAAATTCGACACGAGTATGGTTTCATCTGGACGCTACTCAAATACTAGACGATAGTTCTAGAAATTATATAGTTCATAAGTTTGCGGAATGTAAAAAAAAATTGAAATGTCAGCATTTTGAAATCGAAATGATTTCATAGAGCAAATTTTTGTTTTGTATATTTTTATTATTTTGTCGTTAAGCGTGCAATTTCGGAATTTCACAATTTTTAATTACACGCAATTTTCTTTTTGTTTTATATACCCAATTAACTAAATCATTTAATTATTGAGTGAAATAATTACTAACCGTTTTCTTGTGTATGAATTTAGTTCCATATATTATAACTATATCCATGTATCATACATCGTGTATTCGAACTGTAAATCTGATAGAGTTTAAATCACATCGAGATTAAAAAATAAAAATACGGTCGGACGGATTTAAAATATATATATATATGAGGTTCTATTCGTACAAAGCTAATAGTGTTATTTGTATTTTTTTCTGGTTACTGAAAATGTATAATGCATATTGCATACTGATGCAATTAACGCAATTTCGTGCATATTGCCAAATATTTTAACATTTTTACTTTGCGTGTCAATCAAATATATTTTAATTCCTGTTTACATCCCAACAAATAAGTAATCTGGTTTAGAACTAATTTTTCCCAATAGTTATTTTCCTAGTCTTGAAATTATTTTTTCATAGATCGATTTTCCATCTGTATATAATTTTAATTTTTCTTTATTTCATTTCATATTCTTTTTCCATTCTCGGTTGATTTCTTTGTATTATCATTAAGTCATCGCTTCGTTTTGAAGAGCAATAATTTTATTGTAATTATTGTTGTTGAGCAACAACGAAGCTACAATGCTAAAGCTCTTTGACGAAAAAAAAATTGTATTAACCACGGCGATTTCGTTACTTGAGTACCTTAGTAAAGCCTTTAGTTTTACGCAGGCACATAACTAGACATTTTTCCATAAGGGGGCCAACATTTTTTGGCCCTATTCTAATTTGTGTACCCCCCCTCCTCTTAATTTGCCGACTTCGTTTTCAAATCTTACTTTGCCGACTAATTAGCATAAAAAAAGCTAATAGGGGGGAATTTGAAATTTCTAGTTTTCAATCTATTATTAGACGTGTTTTTGTCTTATTTTCAATTTTCAGATGACGTATATTAATAAAATAAAATCTCAGAACTTATATTTTGCTCTAAGATCGTTAAGTATAATATGGAGTATCATAATATACATTCAGGATTTGGGACAATATACACCATATTTACAAAATATTTAAAAATAAAATCAAAGGGGCCGATTCGGGGCCACTGAAGTTTCTAAGGGAACTAGGCCCCCCTAAGGCCTCTCCCTTGGTGACGTGCCTGGTTTTACGTATCCATTTCATAGAGTAAGAATGTATAGAGAGGCCATGCCATATATTACACTGTGCACCAGTATGAAGCAGGCAAAAAAGCGAGCGTCAGTGTGACCAAATGCTCAGTATAAAAATATCAGACAATACAAAACTACTATTATCTATTAAATTTTTTATTGATAAGATAAAATCTACTTCCATTAATTGGTGTTTATGTAGGAAGTAGAGAATTACAAATCACAAATTATTTAAATACAATTAAGAACTAAATGCGAACAAATGAACAGCGAACTCAAAAGAGAACATGTGAAATGATCAACAATATTCTAAATCAAAGAAACAAACAATGATTATTATTGATAACTGATAAGGGTATATTATCTAACGCTAGACTACAGTGTACCAAA
Organism: Stegophylla sp. TES_Ste_2020; assembly: GCA_025469315.1. Taxonomy (NCBI): domain Eukaryota; kingdom Metazoa; phylum Arthropoda; class Insecta; order Hemiptera; family Aphididae; genus Stegophylla; species Stegophylla sp. TES_Ste_2020. Next base: position 3,443 of record JAIPRM010009896.1, on the reverse strand, counting down.
CATAACAACCTGAGGATTTTTTTTTTCTTATACATGGTTACTATGACACTCGCCCATTTGCTTGTTTCAAATAAATTGAACTATAGCCACCCTCTGATCCATTTATTATATATGTATTATTTTAAATAAAACGTACTGTACGGTTCATGTGGATTCATTATGCGTTCAAAAACTACAAAAAAATATTCACACTACATCATAATAATATTAACAAGGGTCTTAGTGACTTTTAAATCAATTAACACACGCTGTATACCTACTAATATCGGAAAAATAATAACAATAAATTGACTTCCGCGGTGTTAGTGTAATAGCTAATTTGGGAAATCAATTATTATCGTCGACCGTTAATCGTTTCCCAAAAGGGCCGGGCTGCTTTGTTAATTACGCACAGAAGAAGCAAGGAGCGAGCGTGCAAAAGGACGAAAATCGGTTTTAGCTGCTGTTATTTATATTATAATAAGATTGCGGTTATTCCGCGACCGGTATATACGAACGGTAAATTTGCACGCAACCGTGCAAGAGGAATTCGCGTTCGCCTCCGCAGGGCGTTAACTGCTCGAACTACACTGGCAAATCCTTGTCGTGACAGTTCTCGTGTTTTATGCACCTAAATACTATAATCTGTTGGAGTGGTGGTATACGAAAATTACGGGTAATGACTACCACAAACAGTTTTTCCTGTTGCGCTTGCCACGGAGCAGTCTACACACGATTTAATAATAAAACATACGGAATTTTTTCGCGAAAGTATGCATCAATGGTTCTTTTAGATTCTGAACGAAATGAAGAAGCTAGTGTTTTTACAATGATGTTTATTTTTTTTTTTTTCTGTGTACAACTTTTCGTCTGGAAATACTTGTCCAAAAGTTTCGATCAATAACTTTTAGAAACCCGATTCGCCTCTAGATTGTACTTAAGAGAGGTCATTTTTTGAATTTCTCAATTCTTCAATGTTTTTTTTTGGAAAAAACTACCCAAAATTTGACAAAAACGACTCGATAACCAACCTTTTTTTGATCAGAATTTTATGAAAATTTAAACATAGATAGAAAATCCTATAAAAAAGATTTTAGCGCAAGAAAATTTTGAACATTTTTTTTTTTTCTTATATTATTAACTTTCTTCGTTCTGAATCGTTTTACTGAATTTATCGTTTCTTTAAAATTTAATACGCCCGTCAAGAGAATACCACCCATCGTGCGAAGTATGTCCGGCTTTGTTATTATTGGAATTATTTAAAATTCCGATAGAAAAAATGTATTACCAAGTATTATTGTTATTATTTTATTTACTAGTTGATCTGCAAGTATTGACAGGGTGGCGAGTCACAATGATGTGTAGTATTTCACTTTTTATTTTTAGATAGTAATTAAATTTGATTCCAATCCTACAGAGGGATCCGTAAGACCCACCTACATATTTTATTAGACTTGTAGACAAACATGTTTTTCTTTTAAACCGGAAACGTTTCACAGAATTTGCAATTAACGGTGTTGAACGAAAACACAGCGATATTTTTGTGTATAAGTAGATATATAAAAAGTCTGACGACATACTTCGCACCATGGGTATTCTTTGCTTCTCGGGTGGGATTTGTTGGCTGTATTAAATTTCTTCAATGAAACAATTCCGAGTGGAGCTTCAGTTTATAAAAGACAAAGTTACTTAATAATTATAAAAACTATTTTATTAAAAAAAAATTAATTTTTACCAAGCCAGTTTTCTATTCCGCACTTAATAACTGAGAACGGGAAAATAATGACGAAAATTTTTTATTACAATATTCTCTGTGTTTCCGAAATAAAACATTGATAATGGGAAAAGGATACCTACCTCAATATTACGTTCATACTTCAGTCATAAATAATAAAATATGTTTCATCATGTATTATCAATTATTTTGAATTTTTTTCGGATAGTTAAATTTTCGGATAGAAAAATTTTCTTTACTATTATTGTCAGTATGATTTTTAAGCTTTCCTAATCGTTACTTCATTGATTCAATATTCTGAAAAATTTTTCGAAAATTTTAAGATTTTTTGGTAAGTAAAAAGTATAAACACCAAAACGAGTACAGTATTTATTTGACTAATGTATAATTGTACATTTTGGTGGTGTACTTCTGTTTTTCCACTCTGCAACTATGTACTTCAAATTTTTATTTTTCTTAAACTGTCAATCGAAAAGGAAAATCTTAAACATCATTATTTTCGAGTTCTCATTCGAGACACACGCAACGTGGAACAAAATATGTAAAAAAACGTGTTTCCTTTTAACGCTATTCGCTTTCAATGAAAATCAAATCGAACGCATCTGAATCCGATCTGATAATAACACGTAAATTATGTGTAAATACACTCAATTAACATTTTTATTTCCTTATTATATAAATATTATTTTAATCTACATTTAATTGAACGTAATAAATATAAAACGTAATTCGGTGTTTATTAAATTACAAATGAAAATTAAAAACATAATAATTATAAAACAAAAGTATTATTTTATAATCGATTTTCATATGATATTGTTGTACCAATATTAATAGTGTGCACGGTATACACGTATATTACATATTATATACATACTTAGATATATAGGTATATAATACATTGATTTTTGGTGATCGTGAGTTTTAAAAATAAGTACTCAATAATGCACACGATTTAAATGAATTTAATCGATAAACATATCGTATTCAAATGATTAATTATAATTTATAATGTTTCATTTTCAATTGCACATAATATTTATTTAATCCAGTATTTTTTAGCGGGGGAGGGGGAAAAATGGACAAAATACGTTCTAATCTTTTGTTAACAGACCAAAAAAGGTTCATTGAATACTGATCGGTTGATAGGCGAGTTGAAACCACAACATTATATTGTACAATAACACTTGGAGTAAAAAGGATAATCCTTTGAACATTATACTGACTTGGCGCAGCTACAGGCAGTTGGTATAATAAAACGCGAAAAAAAAATAGTCCCTTTAATAAAGAGCTTAAAATTATGTCAAGAGTACGCTCAAAATATAATTGAAATATATTAATATAATTTTATATACGAATTTATTAATAATTTTAAAAATATTATTTTACGATGATAAATAAAAAAAAGCTGGACATACTTCGCACGATGGGTGTACTTCGCACGACGGGTGGTATTCTCTTGACGGGCGTATTCAATTTTAAAGAAACGATAAATCATTTCTTCAGTAAAACGGTTCTGAACGAAGGAAGTTAATAATATGAGAAAAAAAGAAAATGTTCGAAAAATGTCCAAAATTTTTTTTCACATTTTCAAAATTTTCTTGCGCCAAAATCTTTTTTATAGAATTTTCTATTTATGTTTAAATTTTCATAAAATTCTAATCAAAAAATGATGGTTTTCGAGTCGTTTGTGTCAAATTTTGGGTAGTTTTTTCCAAAAAAAAACATT
>JAIPRM010009895.1:0-14268 GCA_025469315.1 Stegophylla sp. TES_Ste_2020 | reverse complement strand
CTTTGTTCAGAATCGTTTTACTGAAGAAATGATTTATCGTTTCTTTAAAATTTAATACGCCCGTCAAGAGAATACCACCCGTCGTGCGAAGTACACCCATCGTACGAAGTATGTCCGGCTTTTTTTAAAATGACATTCTTGACAAAAGCTAAAATTTTTAACCATTTTTATTATATTATTTATTATTATTTTTACAAAAAAAGAAAAATTGCCGAATTGAAAAACTGTATGGTTTTTTTATTACTTATCATTATTTTTTTAAATTTTTATAAAATGGAAAATAAATTGAAAATGCTTTTTACGGATATACCCGGGAACCCATTCGGAACAACCCGGGAACCAATTTGGATATACCCTTCGTAACAACCCGAGAACCAATTCGGATACATTGTAAAATATGACGATACCAGGTTCGCATCTTACTCGGTAAACTAAATATTTTTCACTTTTTTTGACCATGACTGATCAGGGGTACCAAGATAAACATTAGAACTAATTTTATGTTGTAGTGCATAAATGTTGATTTACGATAGTTAGACTTTATTTTATTTTATTGTAATTTGAAATTATTTATGGAGTATTCATTTGGTGTGTGTGTGTGAATATATATATATATATATATATATAAATTAATTTTCGTTTTTCGTGAATGTTGTATGTTACAAAATAATTTTTAGTTCAATATTTAAGTTTAATTCTTTAAAACTGATAATTATTATTGTATATTAGTTGAAGCTTCGTTCAAAATCGTTTTATTGAAGAAATGATTTATCGTTGCTTTAAAAATTCAATACACCCGTTGAGAGTATCCCACCCGACGTGCGAAGAACACTCCGATGAACGAAGTACACACTTTTTTCTCTTTTTTTATTTATTAGATAAAAAAAAAGTAAAGTAAAGCAATGTAAAGTAATGATAAGTAAAATTAAAGTAAAGTAAAGTAAATTATAGACAAGGAAATTGGACATACTTCGCATCACGGATATTCTTCGCTCTTCGGGTCAGATACTCTTAGATGGTGTATTGAAAATGAAGACTTTTATTGTTCTTTATATTATTATTAACTTCCTTCGTTCAGAATCACGTTATTGAAGAAATAATTTATCGTTTTTTTTTTAAATTCTACACAACCGCCATGAGTACCTAATTCGAGGAGCGAAGAATACCCGTAGTGCGAAGTATGTCCGGCTCTCTTGTCTATACTTTACTTTACTTATCATTTTTAAAATCCAAACTCGAAATTTATTAAAATCGATTTAAAAAAGTCTATAGTTTACGCTGCGTTTATTTCTCATTTGTATTCGAAATACAAATTGGGTATTACATACTCTTATTTTAAGTTGGAAATAACAAAGTATAAACAAAAACAGCAAAATCGTTTTTTTTCTTATTTGAAAAATGGTCTACAAATATATCTTGATGAAAAAAATGGGTGATAGGGGTTTCGCCTAACGCCCCTCTTCTAATATGCCACTGTTTTGTCATATATTGCATGCCAAATGTACTTTTACATAATGCATATTGTATCTATATTACTAATGCATTTACAAATAAGTAGGGAGTAGAAACTAGGGGACCGACCATCATAGTTGTATAATATTATACAGTCAATCCGTAATAATATAGTATACTAAATACTTTTACGGTGCGTACATTGTTGTTATTCTACTTGTGTTTACCAGTACAGCTTTTTTTTCAGTCATTTCGGTACCCTCACTTAGCCCATGAAAACAGACATTATTTAATGTATATACACACAAAAGCTCGACGGCCCGTCTATATACATACATTATTTCCGTGCAAAAAGAGTCTCGGGGCCTTTTAAAATCATAACTTGTAGTTATATGTAAAATGCAGGAAGGGAAACACTTATTCCGGTGTTTTAAACGGTTATTGGACCTAGTATTAGAGAGAACAACCGGCCAGGGACATATCCTCACATTTTCTTTTATATCTATATATTTTTTTTATATTATTCTCCTCCCGTCTCATCCTATCCCTTCCCCGCATCACTAGTCCATATCCCCTTTTCGATGCCCTCGAAGTCTTCCTCGTTGTTCCTGAAATTGATTAAATTATTCATTTTCAGAACCATAAATACTCACACACATAAACAACAGAGTCGTATTTAGGAATTTTGCACTCCACCTACAGAGAAGTTTTTTTATATCATAATCTATAATATGGTTTCTGATAGCGGTATAAACATAAAGTATTCAATAAAACTGCAGTAGCACAAACTTTCGGTAATAATTATAGAAATATGAGGGCAAAGAGGTTAAACTCTTATAAAACTAATCAAATTAAAGACAATTTATACAGTACTTTATCCTAAATGCATATTAAATATTTACATACAATATAATAACATAATAATAATCACAATTAAATAAAATGTGTGAAAAATGCCCTTCATCATTTTATTTCCAACAAAATGTCCTTCCACACAGTGAACATAATTTAACTACTAGAAATGGTTTATTATTTTTTTAAAATTCAACATACTACACAAGTGTAGGTATGCCATCCGAGATGTGATGAATGCCCTTGGTGCAAAGTATCTATGTATGGTTTTTAATTACGACTTTTTACTTATAAAGTACTAAGCTGCGGCAAACGGAAAACTGGTATCATCCTCAATAATCAAGGTTTCCCACTGTATAAAAATATACTACATTTATTTATTTTGGTATTTGCTTCTGATTTTCCTACAATATATTTATTCTATCCGAATCTGCATCTTGAATCTTGATTTATAGATGTAAGATGGTGCATTCAAATGCTATCTGATATTTATCTAAAACTCTATGTGATATGAGGAGAGTATAAAAATAAATGATTTGCTTGTGTATATGAATTTTTATCAAACAAGTAAAAAACTCGCATACAACAGTGGCATTATTTTTTTATTTTTTTTTTTTTTGGGGGGGGGCTCAGGCTTTTGTCCCAGTTTTAAGCTTAACGCAATCTCAAGTCATCAAATTTTTCTTTGATTGTTGTAAATGAAATTGTCATTAATTATAATTTAAATATAAAAATTAATGACTAACAAGTCGACACGTACACGTTAAACGTCATAATTATCTATATTTTTATAGTATAGTTTTAAGCGAGTATTATTATATTATTCATTAGTTTAATCACGTGTGTGATATGAATTGCAAAAAGCTGATAAACATTTAAATAATAACACGTTAAAAGTAGAATCCACTTTACAAGTAGTTGGCAAAATGGACCATGCTAAATTAAGTCGAATAATTGGTCTAATTCCATTTCGCCGATCCCCAGTTTGCCGACATAAAAACCGGTATTAATTATTTTAAAATAAAAACGATGTTTGTTGTATTATACACAATATTTGATTTATGGTGTCGGTGAACTGAGAGTCGGCAAACTGAAAATCGGAAAACTGAGAGTTGGAGAAGTGGGATGTCGTCAAACTGGAAAGACACCGAATAAATAACATGGTATGAAAAAAGTTTTTAAATTTATTGTTAATTTAATTTCATATTATTTTATTTTTCTGTAATTTATTTATAACTTTATTAAAATTATCTTCATTCTAATAATATTATATTTATTTTTATTTCCACAGTTAGTATTAATATTTAAAGTTTGATTCCGACAATGATATTAATATACATTTTAAGCTGTAGTGATTGTCGCCTGGAGGGTTCCCCCCGTTATTACGTTCCTGAACATAAATTATACTACTAAGTACTAAGCGTTATTCGAAAAAAAATTTAAATCGGCATGTTGGTAAGACCCCAGTTTAACAAAATTTGAAATAATGCCATTGGCATACAACTGTTTTATAACAAGTGGTCCTTAAATGTATTAAAGTTTTTCAACATCCTTCACGAAAATATGTAATGATTAATTTCGAAATATTTGTTATAAATGCCAGAAATTACGTATCTGGTGATAGCGTACAAGTCAGAGTGTGATTTTTTTTTTCATGTATGATAACCTTCGTGGCGAAAAGGTCAACAATTAAGTATAGTATATTATGTTCTCTATATAGCCCAATCAAATTAAACAAAAAATCGATTCAAGTTTGAAACTAATTCCCCGAAAGCTTAATTTTGATACTTAAGTAGTGTATACCTGACTAATAAACATATTAAAAGTCTTGATACCTACCACTTGTGTGTAGGCTCTCACCTCTCTTAAAAGAGTCACCTCCCCCTTCCACTGGTTTCGCTAATAACTCATCAGCTGTTAAAGTTACAATAAAAACATTTATTACAAAAATTAAAGATCTTAAAATTTACGATAGAATAGATTTATTTTTAATATATATTTGTTGCGGTAAGTATTATATTTGAAAATATATACATAAATGAGCAGACTTGGTGTATTGAAAATATCCAGTTGAGTGAAAAAATGGTAAAATGGGAAGTGCAAATTCCAATTCGAGTGAGCTTGCTGGTAAGTTTACAAATGCCAAAAAACTTATTTAGGTTCCTTGATATTCACGAGAGACAATTATAGCTTTCCTAAACCCATTCCAACCAGGACATTTTATAACGCCATGCCACAGTGCACACTTCCAGTGCAATTCATTGGGGGAGACATATGTCATATCATAAAATGTAGGCCTAATTTTACTAAAATCTTATACTATTAATTTATTGTTTATATAACCCGATTTCTCAAATGAAATGACTGGAATTGATACAATATTGCCAATTTTTTCTGCAGTAACTGCAATTTTTGATTTTTATATAGGTAGGTACGTTCGTTCCTCTGTATAGAATTTTTGGGCACTACACATTAAATTCCACCCATTGTATGAAAAGTATTATAACCAACAATCGTATTATTGAAATAGGTATTGTCAAAAACAAATTGTGAAAAACCGTTTCGGTTAACTTCAGGTTGTAGGTAAAGTAAAGATGATATCTCAAAAACATAAACATTGGTATATGAAGTATAAAATCTGAAGTTTGAAAAAATATCTATACCTAGCACGTTTTGTAACAAAATGTCTGTGCAAATAAAGACCAAGTCTCAGTAAAATCGGTGAAATAAATAAGCGAGTCCTGCAACCACTTATTATGCTATGTGCCAAAGCCAAGTATTTATTATATTTGTGTATTTTGCTTTTTTATTTTTACCAAACTCTCCAGACAAAAAAAAGTAAAGTAAAGTACACACAAAAAAGCCGAACATACTTCACATCACGGATATTTTCTGCTCCTCGGGTTAAATACTCTTAAAGGGTGTGAATAATTTTAAAGAAACGATAAATCGTTTCTTCAATAAGACGATTCTGATCGAAATTAAGTTATTAATATAAAGAACAATAATAGTCGTCATTTTCAACATACTCACCAAGAATATTTGATCCGGAGAGCAAAGAATATCCGTGTTGTGAAGTATATCCGCCTTTCTTGTCTATATTCCACTTTACTTTTTTTTATCTAATATGTTAAGGAAAAAAAATTAAATAAAAAAAAAAAAAATTAATTAGAAAAATGTTCAAAATTTTTTTGCGTCAAAATGTTTCTTATATTATTGTCTATTTATGATTAAATTTTCATAAACTTTGGATCAAAAAATGATGGTTTCCGAGTCTTTTTCGTCAAATGTTGGGTAGTTTTTCCAAAAAAAAAAAAAAAAAAAAAATGGAGGAATTGAGAAATTAAAAAAAAATTACTTCTTTAAAGTACCAATTAGAGGCAAATCCGGTTTCAAAAAGTTGCTGGTCGAAACTTTTGAACAATTAGACCCATATAAAAAGTGTTCACAGAAAAAAAAATAAACATCATTGCAAAAACACTAGCTTCTTCACTTCGTTCAGAATCTAAAAATATTAAGCTCTTTGGTACGTCTTCTTTCACATTATCTATAAATTGATTTGGAGGAGGATATGAATTGGCCTCATAAACAAATGACCGTATATCCTCATGTATTATAGTAGTAGTTGCTTCAATTATTCTTAACCGTTCTTCATTTTCACTTCCTTTTTTTGAATCATTCCATGCATTTGTTATTAATTTAAATCCTGTATTTTGAAATCACACTACTGACTTCTAACTGTTAAGGATTTCGAAAGATGCTTTCTTTAAAGTATTGTTTAGACTTTAAAGGCTAATTCTGCTGAAATAGTTTCGGATCAAAAGTACAAAAAATTATTAATAAAAAAAAAAAAAAAAACATAATTGATTATTGTAAAAAACACTAGCTTTTTCACTCCACTGAGAATCTAATAATTCAAATTGTACATATTTCTAACTATATATTTATCATTTCAAAATTATGTCAAAATTTATCATAGACCTTATAATTTGTACAAGGTCTACGCCAATATTATGTAATGTATAACCAAAATACATGTTTTACAGAAATTTCTTTATTATCTTTAGGTTGTCCATATTTTCATGAAATGTATATGAAAGTGAACATTACATTTGCACTAGTTATGGTTTGAACATGATAATAAAATTGATTAGATTGACATAATCATAGAAAACAAGAATAAAAATAAATAAATCGATGACTAATAATTTAGCATAAAATGTATAATGTCATGAAAAGTATAAATATGATGAATGAATGGGAAAGGTAAGCGCTGACTTCTATATTTTAGAACGGGGACAAATAAAATACTTCTGTTCTTGAATATTATTCTAATTCTCTTCAATTAAAAAAAGCCAACCTACTTTGCATCATGAGTTTGACTTGAAGAAAATACGCAACAAATTGTTTTGTCACCGATTATTCTTTAAAATATACTAAAGAGAAAATACAAATGCTATAACTTTCAAGTCCTAATCAAAACATATATCTGCGTGTAGGACAAGGTTCAAAGGCAATTTTTTTAAAGTAAACTGATTATAATGTTATAACGTATAGTAGACCATGGTTATAATTAGTAAATTGGTATGCAAAGAAAATATTGAAAGTTTAGGTTAATAGAAATCTAAAATTTGCACTCCTTCTTCCCCCCCCCAACACCATTGAGGAATAAAGTTCTTAAATTATACCTAAGGTACCAATTTGCCACCCCTTTAAATATTCTTCAAATCCGCCTCTGCGTTTCACTTAGAATCTAAAATCATTATGAACTTTATTTACGATCTCGGATAAGCAACAAGTACAATAATAATTAATTTCGCGCAGGTTTAGCAAATTTTTTCCATCTTTACTACCTATACTATTATTTAAAATGAGAGAAAGCTCTAATCTTATTAGTTTTGGAGCTATGTCTACATTATTAAAATCAATTTCATGAAATTCTCGATTACGGCATATTTTGCCATTTATGCACAATTTTTTCGATAGTTTTTTTTATAGCTTTAATAATAACAATGAAATTTTTCTACACCTAAGCAAAATACTGTTTTTACGTTTTACCCACAATTAAAATCGAAGAACAGGAGAATTTTTAAGTTTCGGTAATGAAAGAAACAGTTGTAACTTAACTATATTTTAATTTTATATAATAAGTAAACAATATGCTTGTTTTCCGTGTGCACTTACTAGTGCTGTTATGTCTCAGAATTAGGAACGTCGGGTGATTACCACTCCACGATTTTCTTTTCCTCGGCAAACTAGAGAGTTTGAACCGGCATTTTTGTTTTAATACGGCCTCTGCTAAAAATCCGGCTTCACACGAATAGAAAATCACAAATGGTGTATCTAATACAGTGTTTCTCAACTGGTGTTCCGAGGAACCTAAGGATTTCGTGAACTGGCACCAAGGGTTGCATGAAAAAATTGAAATAATATTATTCAATATATATTTGTATTTGATTTATTATTCGAACACTGAGTAGCTTCTTTTCTTATCTTAGTTTCCTTATTTTATGATAAAGTAGTATTTTTAAAGCTTCTTTAAGCTCTCATTAGCAAATTGGTCTTTCGGGTCAAATGTGTAAAAGAAAGTATTGTTTCTTTAACCCGAATCAATTCTTGAATGAAAATGAGAGCTCAATGACACCGATAAATGCAGGAAAAATAAAAGACTATTTAATTAATTTAAAGGCCAGATTACTTTCCTACTTTCAAAAAAGTTGGGAAACACTGATCATAAGATCATAGATAGATACACTATCGAGCTTGGTCACTTAGTCCAGGATAATCATATTTTATTTGTAAGTAATTTCATTCTTATGGTAATGAATCAGTCAATGATCGTGGACTCCTTAATAAAAATAAAAATTAAAAACAATAATAATAACGGTTGTTTGACTGACGCGATCAGTATGTCTCTAATCATAATTGATTTTCAACGATAACTATTTCGACAATGTATTTATTATCAACAGTATTTTCCAAAAATATTACATAAAAATATCACAAATATTACATCAGTATTTTCGTTTTTATAGATAGCTATAGATAGGTACTTTGTGTATTCTAATTTACGTTCGCGAACCTCCTCTGGTATATTTACGGACCCCTAGGTGTCCGCGGACCACAGTTTGGGAAACGCTGCTCTATTCCAAGTGCATTGTTTGATTTGTTTTGTAATACATTTTTCGAAATGACTTAGCTAGTATAATCGAATGTTCTAATTCAAGAGAGTTAATGTTAATTTTTACTAATTTTGTTTTAATTCATTCGTTTTAAACATATTTATTATTCAAGCATAACCAGTCGGACCAATGACGGTTTATTTTAAGCTATGCCTGAACGTCGTAACTTGTAAGTATTTTACAACCCTCGAATGATTATATATTTAATATTTTTTATGAGTACCGTTCTGCGTTTTTAATCTATTTTATTACGTTTACGTTTATCGACCTACCAGTATTCCAATAATGCTAAGGGTTGCAAGGAGTAGGGGTCGGGGGGGGAGGGACCTGAACCTGGAATCCATCCCTTACGTTGTCGTGGGTGGTGGGTGGTGGTCGTATGCATGTGCCGTTTGATGTGGTCGCAAATAAAACGCACCGACCGCGGCGGCTCATATAATACGTCATTATAGTACGCGATGTACCTACTGACTACAATATTATATTATTATTATTATGATCCGCGCGAGGACTTGATGCCGCATATGCGTGTACAACGATCACGAGTGCGCGTCGTCCGCGCGTCCGAAAATTGGCCCATCTGGTCGTCGACACGGGTTATTAGTTCGCATTATGTGTCCCATTGTCAGACCCGTGATAAACAACCTTCTGTTATTATTTACTCCGACCGCGCCGCCGCAGCCACACCGCGCACCACGAAGGTTCGTAAAGAGCTATGGTGCTACTGTTGCAGGTATGTCCGGCCATGTCGACGAGGGGTTCGGGTGGCATACGTATGATAATATAATAATTAGGGCTGGCTATTATATTCCCTAAAAATCTATAAATATGTATGCAATAATACCCCAAAAATGATCAAAATATGCTCTTAAAATAATAACAATAATAAAATAAATTCCACTGTTTTATTTCCAATTAAATGATTGTTTGTATTATATATATATATTATAATATATTTTTTATTTATTTATTAATGAATTAAATAAACGATCACTTTATGAGTGAAACAAATTTATAGTTTATCAAGGGTACATTATCAGTTCGTTTAGTACCTACTGCATCCTGATATTTAAAAACCTTGAAAAATTAATTATTTTGTGGAATATCTCCATTTGTTGAGTTAAAAATGCATTAAAAATGTATAAAAGCTTAAATATGCTCTAAAAATGCAAAACATTTTTAAAATATGCGCAAAAAGTGTAAAAACTTCAAAATATGCGAAAATATGCAAAATAAAATTTCGTAGTTAGAATCATTAGGTTATGAAACAAATTTTGGTCTAAACTAGCTATTTTTTGAACTAATCAATAAAAATATGCAAATGTATACAAATGTTGGTCCTAATAATAATGTGCTGTTTACAGAAAATCTGTACCTGCGAAAAATGCGACCCCTTGTATCGGTAGGTAGGTAGGCACCTATATTTTTTTTGAAATTTTCACCGGGTAACCAGTGAACATTGATTTTATCCTCGACTCATACGGTCAAAGCTCAAAAGTCTAAAATGTCAATCGTTTGTTTCGCGTTTGCCCTTGACTACTAGAGCTAGAACTTTTTGTAGTTCAATAAAACTATAAATAAAGACTAAAAATCTAAATAAAACACCAAAAATCCCAAACATAAACCCATCAAAAAATTGATATTAGACTTATGTATTAATTTTGTATTATTATTTATACGACTATAAATAATATTTTATTTTATGAGAGGTTACAACTCACAGTTAGTTTAATATTCTAAATTGTACATTAAATAATTAACTTGGTATCTTTTAAAAGGTATCTAAAAGTACTTTCCTTGACTACTCTTGGTTTGTCAATTACACTTGTATTTTTAATGTTACCCGCTGTTTTTCCCGAATCGAAATTCCCGAATGATGTTTTGCCCGAAAGTCCGAAAATCCGAAACCTTTTTTCCAGACGGTTATTAATCCCGAAAATAAATAATTTAAAAATTCAAAAAATGTTATTACGAGAACTGAGGAGCTACAGTGTGTTATTTTCTATATTTTCTATTTTTTACGATACTTATAACCAAGTTTGATTTTGAATCAAATGATGAGATTATATCCTGAAACGGCCGACTAACGTTGGTCTCGTGGCGTGTCAAAGTAGGTGTATATCAGAAAAAACGAGTAAAAAATATACCTATGGTCCGAGTTTGATTACATAGGTACCGAAAAGCTCGGTATGTAATCACTAGGTCACCACGGCTTATCTTTTCACTCTTGATATATACCTATAATGTAATCATTGAACTCTATTTTATGATAATTGAAATGCTCACCAATCAGAGTTGCCCGGAAGAGTTTTGGAAAGAGACCGCACATACAATGGTGTTGCTATTTTTCTCTTTCTCATGAGAAAGAGTAGTAATAATAATAATAAAAAAAAAAATTAATTATTAATATAACAAAATATATTGCATTCGTCAAATCGTACTTGGACATCTTGTGTTGTAATCACAGGCTTACATTTGTAAATTATCCTAAATTAGTTTCAAGCAGAGTGATGTGAAGTGAATTTAACCGAATTTTTTTCATCTACTTTAAGTCATAAATCACATCGATGGTAAAATAAAGAAATATATAGTACAAGGTATGTACTTTGTTTAGCGCAATAAAGTAATATCGTCTATTTTATGCAATATTTTAGGGAAAGCAACCCTCGGCACATTATCGCGCTGAATATTTTTTCGTGCTAGGTACAAAAAACCACTCCCGTCTGGCGATCCGAAACTATTTGTATTGACTCGTCGTTTCTGCAGGTATAATCCATGCAGTACCACATAAATAGCATATTATGTATATGACATACAAACTTAATAAATTATTATTATAGGCGTGTATCGATAATAGAATATAGTACACGACCGTGTTCGATACGCCCCATACAAGGGGGGTGACCGCCACTGTAGCTTGCAATGGTAAAAATATTCATACGGTTGTTGGGCGTCGATAATTTTGTCGGTCTTTTTTTTTTTTTCCTATTATTCAATTCGTGTGCAGGGCAATCATAATAAATGCAATTGTAAACGATTAACGTTGTTTCGTGCCGTCTGCTGCCGTCGCGTGGCGGATACACACACTTATTATAACACACGCACACAAAAATATAATATAACAAGTGGGATCGACATCAATGATACGCAGTAATATACTGTTGTTATACACTGTAAACTCGCGTAAATAATAATTGTTTCACGTCGCGTTAGGACGGCCACCCCTTTGAAAACGTCGCACGCGTCTTTTGGGCGTTTTCACAGCATCCACCGATACAATGAAACTCTGACTACGCTAATCTATTTACATTATTATTGTTGTTATAATATACAGTAGTGAAATAAAACAAACTACCAATAATTTCATTTTTTATTTCACTCGAGTCAAAGGTCGTCGACAAAGACTAATAAAAGTAATACAACAGGCATAAGGCGTCACGTGAAGAAATATGCTCATTGCGATTTAACCTTGTTTATTCTTTATTTATTTTATTTTTTATTTTTTCTGTAAACACTTTCGCATAGAAATACTGGTCCAAATGTTTCGATAAGCAACTTTTTTGGTCTGAAATCACACCCAGATATTACTTTAAATATGTTTATTTTCAAATTTTACAATACTTTTTCTATTTGTATGTATAAAACTACCGGAATGTTAACAAATACCGTTAAGTATGCCATAACCTGAAACAGACAAAAAAATTAAAAATTTTACAAGGTTTTTATTGCAAAAATCGAAATTTACTACACAGGGTTTAACAATGATAAAAAAACAATATCATTAGATTACCACGGTATGTTTTAATTCGAATGTGTTATTTCATAAAATGGTAGTTATAAAAAAGAAATAATTTTTTGCGTGAATTGTTTTAAAACCCTTTCTAGAGCAAGATTACAAAATGTACGCCATTGAGTCGTGGCATACCTATGCTTTAAATAACCAGAAAATGGATTTTGTTGTAAATAATATTTTTATAGCAATGTATAACCTAATACAAGGATTATTAAATAATAAGAATTATTCCATTAAATTGAAACAGTGCTTGATTTGAGAATATACGGAGTTTCCTTATTTTTGTCAAAAAAAAAAAAAAAAAAATGAGTGTGTGCCCTGTCTAATTTATCAAAATGAATTACTGAGAACAGAATAATGGTAGCAAACCATGATTTTAGATTCTGAACGAAGTGAAAGAGCTAGTGTATTTACAAAGATGTTTCTTTTTTTTTCTGTAAACACTTTTTCGTATAGATATACTTGTCCCAAAGTTTCAATCAGCAACTTCTTGAAACTGTATTTATTTCTTCTAGGTATTTTAAACAGGTAATATTTAAATATCTCAATTCTTCAATTTTTTTTTTTTTTTTTTTGGGGGGGGAGGGGATGGGAACTACCTAATATTTGACAAAAAAGACTCGGAAACCATAATTTTTTGATCTAAACTTCATGAAAATTTAAACATAGATAGATAATAATATGAAATATATTTTGGTGTAAGAAAATTTAGAAAATGTGAAAAAAAATGTTTGGACATTTTTCTAACATTTTTTTCTCATTAATTTTTCTTTTCTATCTTTAATTATCAAATAAAAAAAAGTAAAGTAAAGTAAAGTATAGACGAGAATGCCAGACATACTTCGCACCACGGATATTCTTCACGCTTCGGGTTAGATACTCTTGGTGAATGTGTTGAAAATTATGACTATTATATTGTTCTTTATATTATTAACTTCTTTTGTTAATAATATGTCGTCTTATTGAAGTAACGATTCATCGTTCCTTTAAAATTCTACACAGCCACCAAGAGTATCTGATTGTATTAAATTTTGTTTACATTATTTAATTATTATTTTTATTTAATATTATTATTTCTGTTTTAATATTAAATTATTTGTTCTTATATCTTATATTTAATATTATTAATTAGTTAGTTAATTTATATTGAGTTTTCAGGATAATGAGAAAAAACTCATTAGTTGTATAAAATATATAGGTGTATAGTTATTTTGTATAATTTATTTGTACGGCT
Organism: Stegophylla sp. TES_Ste_2020; assembly: GCA_025469315.1. Taxonomy (NCBI): domain Eukaryota; kingdom Metazoa; phylum Arthropoda; class Insecta; order Hemiptera; family Aphididae; genus Stegophylla; species Stegophylla sp. TES_Ste_2020. The sequence goes on along the minus strand of JAIPRM010009895.1, from coordinate 755 downwards.
CAAAAAAAAAAAAAAAAATGAATAAAAAATAAAATAAAATAAAAATGATTTACATTCAGCCTACACTGAACTTATTGATTGGGCCAACTGTAGACTTGTAGACTTTCATCTCCTCCAATGATGGAAAATGTTTCTACTCTCTGTCTTAAAAAGCGTCTCAATACAAAAGCAATACCAGAGTTCGAGTTTATTAGCTTTCCATGTCACATTCAAAGCATAGAAAGAATCTTTAAGCTGGTAACAGAGTCTTTTATAAAAATATGTGAAGAAATAGCAGAGACGGTTGTATAAGGTGCTTTCAAGATCAGCAATGTCTTCATTCAATTGAAAAAAATAATTTAAAACAATACCAAAACTTTCTATGGATGCTTAAAATATAACCACATATCTGTGTACTGTTTTTTAATGACTAATAAATTTTAAAAATATAAATATAAAATATTTTGTAGTTTTTGACTTTTTTTTCAAACCTAAATGTGGAAACTAAAGAAATAAACTTAGATTTTTTTTTAAAAATTTTTTTTCCTCATTTAGTATACCAAACTACAAATTTTCCTCACTATTGCGATTCCGAGAAAAAAAAAATCATTTTTTTCGATTTACCCTAATACCTAATCTGATTTTGACGATTAATAATAAAAAAGCCGGACATACTTCGCACGATGGGTGTACTTCGCACGACGGGTGGTATTCTCTTGACGGGCGTATTAAATTTTAAAGAAACGATAAATCATTTCTTCAGTAAAACGATTCTG
>JAIPRM010009894.1:0-14268 GCA_025469315.1 Stegophylla sp. TES_Ste_2020 | reverse complement strand
CTATAAAGTTACTGATCGAAACTTTTGGACCAGTAGTTCTATACGAAAAAGTGTTCACAGAGGAAAAAAAAAAATAAACATCATTGTAAAAACATAAGCTTCTTCACTACGTTCAGAATCTAAAAGTATGCAGTAAAATGAAATGTCATTTATAAAATTCTATGTATTCAAAATTAACAAATTTAGATAAATCAACTATGGTTGTCATTCTTTGAAAATTCAAAGAGAAAATCATAATAGTTTGTGCACAAAATTGTGTATTATAGTTTTGAAATTGATATTCGAGGAGGTATTGAAAATTAGTTATTATAAATCATTTAATATATCTTTTAAGTGGGTGTGTTAAATTTTAAATAAACGATAAATAATTATTTCAAAAAAATAATTATTCTAAACGGAACTTCAAGAGTTTATTCAAGACAATTTTACTTAAAAATTATAGTTTATTATTATAAGAAAAAAAAAATGATGAGAAAAAGTGTATATTTCTATAAGTAGGTAGGTACTTATATTTGATAGTTTGAATTAAAAAAATGAAATTCTTTTAAATTTAAAAACAAAAATACCTTTTAGTATTTTTGTTAAATTTTTGGTAGTTTTTCCCAAATTTTGAAAAATCTAGATCATAACACTGATTCAAAACATTGTTGGTCGAAGCTTTTGGACAAGTATTTCTATATAATAATGTGTACACATAAAAAAATATATAAAACATTGTAAAAACACTTTTTTCACTCCACTCAGAATCTAAAAAAAATTTCAAATTTTAGTTATATTATTGATTAAATTACTGATTTGCAAACTTCTTTTGATTAAATTTAAATCCCCTAATTTTTCCAAATTTTCCAGATTTCCAAGAGTACAATACTGTTAACATTTTTGATACAAACTTGTAATCAGATTTATTCTACTTAATATAGGAACAAATATGTAACAAATATTTCAAACCCTAATTATAGAAGTATTGCTTATGCAATCAAACTTCTTTATTTTAAAATTAATTTCAATAGTATTTAACAATCACCATTTGTCTTGATACAGTTGAATTAATTTTGAGTACCTAATATAAATTTCAATAATTCTAAATTATTTTTACATTCTTATAAAAATTAATCTAAGTTAATTTAAAAATTATTTGAAAATAACTCTGTCTTACATTTTTCAAATGGACGAAGGCGTTTGAGGTAATTGTGATTTAAAATAATTAAGTGCAGATAATATATATTTTTAGACATCCAAAATGTTTAAAATTCAATAGAGCAACATTAAATAATATATAGGAAGGAATTCTACAGTCTTATCTTTTCACTGCTTATAAACAGTTGAATATGCATGAAATGTATAATTAAAATATATTGTTACCAAGAACTTTCCGAAACCAAAATATGACATTAATCTGTCACTCTTTACTGAAGTAATAATAAAGTTTCCAATTTAAAAGAAAAAAACAATGATATTATCATAATTATAATAATCACTATGTCTTAACTATGTTAAACTATACATGCCAATAAGGTCAAATGTGACAGACTGAGATTGCAAGCCACATTACTACTATAAACATTTTAAATACACTAATTTATACCTTTTGTGGACTGAACGATACAATTGTAGACTGTAGAATTCATTAAATATAGCAAACAACTGAAATACAACAAAATACAAACAAGCTGAAATGAGCTCACTTCCTATAAATACATATAAAAATAAACCAGTTGACACAACAACAGTGGTAGACTTAGACGAGTCAAAGAAGGAAACTCGAATTCATCAGAGGTAGTTTATATTCCATAAGGGTGACTCTTTCTAATGGTATGATGACTCATATTAACAACTTTCTTAAACTTTATTTACCATTGTTATTTTGAATCGCAATAAACAATGTATACAAATTAATATTAATATTTTTGTTGACATAATGTATAAACATACTTATTAATATTTAACAAATACAATGGGATAATTAAAAATAATTTAAATCGCCTAGAATAGAATGTTTTTATCGTCATAAAATGTCAACTTAATGTATATATTGTAATGAATAATGACTACATAAACATAAAACAAAACAAAAGTTCACTCAATTACCTGTAACAAGCATTCAAGTACACACTTCACTTTTTAAACCTCTTTAAAAATGTTCACTCACGTTTACAAGTGAAAACTGTTTTTAAGTATTAATGGAATGATACATTGAGTAACAATCATTAAATTATAATGCAATTAATCAAAATGTTTAACTATTTTGTCACAGTTGACATTTATACTTACAGTCCCATTAAATTGTAGTAAAATGTAAATTGACTGTATTTACAAATGGTATAAAAATTGTTAGAATGACATGAACAATACATTAATTCTACAATGAATTCAATATTTAAAATTATATAATTGCATATAAATTTTAAACACCAATTAAATAATTACAAAGACATTATGGGACCCACTGTAATTATATGTTCTAATGAAAAATTAATCATTTCTATACATCATTTAACTAAACGCAATACAATGAATTAGGTAGGTAGCCAAAAATTTAGTACCTAACTAACTACTCATATGAAAACTAAAAAAAATACAATATAAAATAAAAATAAACATCAACAATAACACTTCCATCAAATAAAAATGAATAAATATAAGTTGATCACACTTAAGTATGTCAGTTATACACATTTTTTTCACACTAATTGAAAAAATAATGGTTAGTCCTAAAATAATAAAATAGTTGATATCATAAAATTCAAACTATTGTTATTCAATAATGACAAGATAATTTAATAATATGTTGATAATTAAATAGAGCAAAGAAGAATTGATTCTCATCCTACCATATAAACATATAAGTAAGCACATACATATAAATTTTTAACTTTAATAGTTATAAAATTAAATAATCAAACATCATTATTATTATGGCATTACACTCAACAGACGAAAGTAATAGAATATAGATTAATAAATGTTAGTTATAATTGACAAAACATTATTTAATCATTTTATTATTTAAACAATGATATAATTTTAATGTGTTATCATTTTTGGTAAAATAATTATTCAGTTAGTTGGCCATAATTTATTTTAAAAGTATTTGACTCTAATTTAACATTATATTTGTAGTGACTCAATTAAAAACTAAAATGTAAATGTAGAAAGTAGTTACCTAAAGGTACAATAATTTATTAATTTGTATCAAATCTATTTATATTTCATAAGTAGGTACTTAACAAAATAAGTACCTCATAGGTAGATCAATAAATGAGAAAATAACTTTGGTATTTGTACTACCTAGGTACCTACATGCATTCTTAATTCATTTTTAGAACCTACCTACTCAATAACTCTATCATTTAATTTAAATTCTCAAAACACTTATACAACTTAGAGCAATATTTATGTTTTATTCCTTATTTATCTATATCTGCATTATAGGTAGGAAATAATTAATACCTAAAAATATTTTTAAATAAATTACGTTTTTGGTACATTTCATATCAATGTAGCTTACTTAACAAACTCAAATGAATGTGAAGAAAAATATAAAAAGATCGAAAGGAACAGATGGTTTACTTTTGAGGCAACAGATATGTGCTTATAGTTACAATTTCAGTAATTAGTATTTGAATACTTAAATCTATCTACTAAAAGTTTACCAAAATTGCATTTTAACAACATTTTAATCACTGTATGACAGACATAGCATTAAAACATAAAAACAAGCATTACAGGCATACTATGGCATTGTGAACAAGAGTCGGTGTTAGTTATAAGGAAAAATGAGTAAAAAATTGATGATGATACTTACAGCTGTATGAACAAATCCACAATAATTTCAGAAGCCAATGCACAACAGATTCACAACACAATGGAACATGGACAAACCGTGAAAAAATAAAAAAAAAACAAAAAAAAATAATACAAATAAGGAAAATACAACATTTAAATGGGTTCGGAAGAAAAATGACAATATTAATGATGGCACAAGAGTACGGGTATTCATGCAATAAAAATGAACAGATAAAAAAAAAAAAAATCCTAAACAAATAAATTACGAATCGAGATGCTGTCACGCAGTTATGCAAAACGCGTCATCGTCACCGCTAGCAAGTAGTGCACTGACACGGACGACAGCTACACGGAGACGTCGTTAAGCAGCTGTGTCCGTTCTCGCGATCCAAACACGAGCAAACAATGTCATCGTATCAAATAGTGTATATTTGCTGCAGTCGCGTACACAAGAACCAGCGGTGAAACGAACGCTAAAACACGTCAAGACGATGTTGTCTCTGTCCGTGTCTATATACGGGAGGAGCAATACAACGGTAATCGAATAAGGGCTTGTAATTTCAGTCGTGCATACTCACCGCTTCTCTGCATGGTGTGCGAGTAGTGGCGGCGACGAGTTGATGCGCCGACTACGATCTCGGCGTGTCTGCGGTTGAAACGAAATCCGAATGCTACAACTTAGAGACGCGAAACAATTTAAAATTTACACATTATCAAACAAGACGGAAACAGAGTGCGGTACAAAACAATAACACAACCGCGGGCGAGGGAGTCCAAGACCGTTATACATTGAGTGGGGTGGACGAGAAGGTGCGACTGCCATGGAAAGAAAAAGCAGGTCGATTGTCTGATGCCGGGCTGGGAGACCCCACGAAAATCAATGATATCCTCTTCGAAAACTTCACACGCTGCTGACATCAGAGGCCAACAAAAAATTACAAGTTATGTTCATCCCTTTACTGGCGACAAATTGAACTCACTAACTTGGGTCATTTAATTCTAATTATTGGCGCGGAAATTTTGTATCCAAAATTTTTAGTTATAGGTTACATCCTGATTATTAGGTTATGTTTGATAAGCACAGTGATAACATTGTTTATCCAACATTACTCACAAAATTTTTGTTTGGATAAATTCAATTTGTTAAGTTTGTTGTGTAAATTAGTTTTTTTTCTCCAGTTTTTATAACCATGAACGGGTTGCGATTGATTAATCGGCTAGCCTCTAGTGTGGCTTCTCGCTCCAAAAGTCAATATGCCATTGTTGTCACCGACGATGCCTCAACTATAGTGTGTTATCATCCAGATGAACAATATCCATATGAATGCTCCAAACCTTTGCCCCAGGATAAGGTATTGGACAACTCAGTATTACGGGTACAAAACAAAGAGAGCTTACATGAAGTATTCAGCAAGCCTAACAGTGAGCTGGTGCAACAAGAATTGATGAAAATGACGTACACTACCAAACATCGTTGGGTACCACCCAAGAAATGGAAAAGACGATTTGCCCACCCAAAACTTGAAGACAGAGAATATTTGTAATCAGATAAAATGTTTATTATTATTTTTTAAATACACTAGGTTTATATATTGTAGTATAAAGTATACACACAAGTTATTTTATAATAAATTTGTTAAATAAAAATTGTACAATACAAAACATGAAAAATAATTGTCAATCTTCTTTCTTTTACTTCCAACTATAACAGAAATATGCATTTCATTACTATTATTATATTAATAATAAGAAGTACAATAATTACCTTAATAGGTCTGTTAAAGATGGCACAACAGGCGGAATAGTTTGACAAACCTTTGGTTGGTTGGATGGTTTTTTCAATTTTAAATTGCGATGTTGAGGGAATGTTGGCATTAATTTCGGATCACAAGCTAAAATTAAAATTAAAAAAAATTAAAACCTATGACATAAACCAAGTGGTATGGATAATGTCGACAATAACCACAGTAAGGACATTAGCCGTAACACATATATTCAAATCAGGCATTTTGCTAAATAGTCAAAGAATTTAATTTTCAATCAACCTTATTTCTTGCCTAAACATTTAGTTGAATGCCTATTTTAAGTCAGACAAATAATAAAAATAGAATGTTTTTATAGTATTTTAAGTATTCAGTAATTACTTCACTAATTTCTATTTTATATTTCAAAACAATAGTACCCTAGAAAACAAAATTATAAATAGTTCACATATTATGTATTTTACATAATATATTATTCAAACTTTTTTTTATAGGATAGCAAAAGATAATTAAAATATAAATGCCTAGGCACTTAACTAAATGTTTATTTCAATTCAGGCAAATAATAATAAGAAAAATGGAAAGTTTTTATATAATTTTAAAGTATTCACCATATTTTCTCAATAATTATTGATGATAAAATTTGAAATTTGGTAAAAAAAATTCATTCATTTTGAGTTTTCATTGGGTAAATATTAATGTGTTATTGTACCTATCATGTTTTTCAAATTCGTTTTTATTAACATAATACACATAACAAAAATATAAGAAATAACGTACCTAGTCTTTAAAAATATAAAAATTTACTAATTATTAATAATTTGCAATCTTTTAACTTTCAAAATAATTAAAAAAATGTTCAGTGGTTCAATGCAACAATCTTTAAATTAAGGACAAAGTTTTGTCTAAATAAATTTAATTAAAATACTTTTTAATTAGATACTTAACGGTTCTTTTAAGTGCATATTTTTGTAGCATATATGTACTTTTTTAAGCGCATAAGTGCATGCATATCTAGTACTTTTAAAAGCATTAAGTTCCGAGCCCTAGTTATGACTGAAACACAATTTAATATCAAAGCGTTTGCATAATGTTTGACTTAAAAATAAATACTTTTGGACTAGTATTTCTATATGAAAACGTGTACAAATAAAAAAGAAACATAAATGTAAAAACACTAGCTTCTTCTTTGCTCCACTCAGAAGCTAAAACACTTTATATTAAACAAATTATGATAGGGTAAGATCTTTATACATTTAATAAAAATATTTCAAATATGAAAAATGAAAGTATTTTATGATTTTAATTACAATATTGGGTTTTAATGTTATTTAGCTACATTAATAAATCTAGAAATGCTTAAGTCTATTTTTAATTTCTAAACTAATTTTTAGTCATAAGTATAAGTGGAAAAAGCCCCATCACATTATATGATTTGATTCAAACTTGTAGAATCTTAGAAATTATAGTGTAGAACCCCTACATTTCACGGAAAACATTTTGGGAACTGCTGTAATAGACTACTAATTATATTGTACAGAAATTACACCATAATATTTCTATACATCATAATTCTACACTTCTGATTTTTCTAAATCCTTACTCTCCCTTCCCTAAAAAAAAAAAAATAAGTATAGCTTTGATTCTATCTAGTGACTAATATAATATATCAGACATCTATGTTACAGTAATATTAATACACAATAGTAAATTAGTGATTGGGTGTAACCCTATTTTTTGACATTCAACTAAACCGAACACTTATATTGTTTTTTGAACCAGAAACAAACTTTCATATTTTTTCTTTGAACTGGATCTAACAGGATAATATTCAATTGAACTCAAACTCAATTGTTTTGGATTCTGAATAAAGTGAAGAAGCTATTTACAATATTTTTTTTTCTGTATACACTTTTTCATACAGATCTACTTTGTCAATAGTTTCGATCAGTAACTTTTTGAAACTGGATTTGCCTCTAGTTGGTGTTTTAGAGAGGTCATTTGTTGAGAACAATTCTTCATTTTTTTCAAAAACTACCCAAAATTTGACAAAAAAACTCAGAAACCATTATCTTTTGATCCAAATTTTATGAAAATTTAAACATAAAATAGACAATAACATGAAAAAAAATATTCCTCGAGAAAAATTTGAAAGTGTAAAAAAATATTCCTCGAGAAAAATTTGAAAGTGTAAAAAAATATTTTGGACATAGTTTTCTCTCATTAGATTTTTTTACTTTATTGGATAAAAAAAGTTAAATAATGACAAAAAATCCAGGCATACTTTGCTCTTCGACAGGGACGTATTTAGGGTTGTTGTTCAGTGGGGAGAGGGGGTCTAAAATGAAATATGACTATATATATTGTAATTAATAATACTATTTACCTATAAAAATAGAATTTAAATATTGTACTTGGGGAGGCTAAAATTACTCTTTGGAAGGACTTAGCCCTCCTAAATATGTTTCTGCACTTCAGTTTAGAAACTTTTATTGGGTGCGTTGAAAATTACAATTATTTTTTGTTCTTTATATTATTAACTTTCCAAGTTCAAAATCATCTTATTGAAGAATTTATCATTTCTTCAAAATTCTACACACCCATCAAGAGTATCTGACCAGAGAAGTGAAGAATATTTATGGAATAAAGTATGTCTGGCTTTCTTATCTATACTTTTTTTTTTTCTGATTCATAAATTATCCACAACTGTATCAATCGACAACGAATGGAATAATATTTCATCTAAATCTTAATTAAAACAAAGTTGCCTCTTTTGGAATCCATCGTAGATTTGTTCAATATAATCTCTAAAAAGAGTTCAGAGAAGGTTCACTCGCTACTTATCTTACAAAATTTGAAAATCAGAAAAAGCTACACATCGACAACACAAAACGTACCATTTAAATTAAAATCTTAGGTTTAGGTTCAGTTCCAGATTTGAATAGTTTGACACATCACTAAAGTAAATGTATACTTACGTAATGGTGCTTCAACAAAGTATGAGCTTTGAAGACATTCTTCAGCTGTTGCTCTTCTAGTTGGTTCATACATGAATAAAAAGTTTAATAGACGAATGCCTGCATCTGATAACCAAGGAAACCTAAAGAAATATTATATATATAATTTTCATAAAAATGTTCAAAAATGAAATGTTTTTAATTCTTATCTTACTTTGGTCTAATATTATTATATGGCTGCGGTCTCAAAGTAAAGTTCTTAAGTGCTGGAAGTGAATCAATGTCAGGCCATATTGAAGCATTTGGAGTGCCAAGAAGTTGGCAAATCAAATCAAGCTGATGTATCTCTGTACGCCCAGGCAATAATGGCTTGTGTACTATATAATAAAATAATTAAATAACCAATATTTTAAATTGCTATATTGGTATACATACACAAAAGTTCTGCAAAAATACATCCAGTCGCCCACATATCAATGGCCGTTGTTAGCTTAGGCGATCCTAATAATACTTCAGGAGCTCGGTACCAAAGAGTAACAACTTTAGCTGTCATTTTCTTCGGTGGCACACCAAAGAAACGAGCTAATCCAAAATCAGCTGAAAATTGAAAAAAATGAATACAATAATATAATTTTAATCAAACAGTTACAGCTAAGCAAACAATTTACTTACCTATTTTTACACATCCCTTGTCCGTAATCAACAAATTGGAGACTTTCAAATCTCGATGAATAATAAAATTTGAATGTAAATATTTTAATCCTTTCAATAGTTGTAAAAATATACATTTCACTTGAGATTCACTGAATGCAGTAGCCATGTTGTCTAATAAACTGGATAAGTCATGTTCGCAATACTCCATGGAAAGAAATATGCTTTAAAGTATATAAATCTCAATGTTAAAAATACAAAGCTACCATGCAAAGAATATATATATAATAAACAAAAAGTGATATATTTTTAAAAAACATTTATAAAAACAAAAAATGAGTACCATATCTGCAAACACCCAAACTATCAACAATTAAATAGTTAAAAATTTAACAAATTAATTAAAAAGATACACATTGAATTTAAATAATTTGAGCAAAATGATAGAATTTCATGTGTAATCATTAAGCAGTAAAGATTATATGATTTTCTTCTTTATAATTATTAGATTCTGAGCGGAACAAAGAAACTAGTGTTTTTATAAGTTAGTTTTTTTAAGTTAGATGCTAACTTGTTTCCACCTTTTACTTTTTTTATGTATACACGTTTTTGTATAGAAATACTGGTCCAAAAGTTTTAACCTGCAACTTTTTGAAACAGGATTTGCTTCTAGTTGGTATTTTAGAGAAGCCATTTTTTTAATTTCTCAATACTTCAATTTTTTGGGAAAACTATCCAAAATTTGCCAAAAAAAGACTCAGAAACTATCACTTTTTGATCTAAACTTAATGAAAATTTAAATACAGACAGATAATAATATGAGAAACATCTTAGGACAAAAAATTTTGAAAATGTGAAAAAAAATTTTTGGAAATTTTTCTAATACTTTATTTTCACTTACCAATTTTTTCCCTCTTACTTTATTTATTAGATAAAAAAAAAAGTGTAGTAAAGTAAAGACTAGAAAGCTGAAGATACTTCACACCATGGATATTTTTCACTCTTCGGGTTAGATACTCTTGGCGAATATGTTGAAAATGACGACTATTATTGTTCTTTATATTATTAACTTCCTTTGTTCAGAATCGTCTTATTGAAGAAATGATTTATCGTTTCTTTAAAATTCTACAAACCCACTAAGAATATCTGACCCAAGGAGTGAAGAATATGCATAAAGCGAAGTATATTCGGCTCTCTTGTCTATACTTTATTTTTTTCCTTTTCTTTATTGGATAAAAAAATTAATTTACAGCAAAGATAAGTAAAGGGTAAAGTATAAACAAGAAAGCCAGACATACTTTGCACCAAGGGTATTCTTTACTTCTTTGATCAGGTACTCTCGGTGGTTATGTTGAAAATGACACTTATTGTACTTTATATTATTAACATACTTTGCTAAGGATCATATCACTAAAAAAATGATTTATCGTTTCTTTAAAATTCTACACACCCACCAAGAAGAGCCGAAAAACAAAGAATAACTATGGTACGGAGTATGTCCAACTTTCTTGTCCATACTTTATACTTTTACTTATCTTTGCTTTACTTTACTTTTTATTCTTGACTTTTTTTATTTCTTAAAAAAGAAATTGTTCAAATTGAAATTCAAATCATTCAAACATGTTTTACACAAAAAAAGATGAATATAAAATACCATGTCTTTGGTTACTCAAGAGCTTATCAATAGTAACTATTATCAAACCGAAATGTCCCAACATTACATAACAAGTCGAGGGACGTATATAGATTGGATGAAGCAAAGTAAAGAATGCCCAAAACACTTGTAGAAACTGTTGATAATTTCAACTTCAAATGCTGTAGTAAAGAGGTTGACACTGGACAAGTAGTGTAGGCAGGGGTGGGCAGTATTTAAAATATAATTGTATCTTGTGTTTAGTATTAACTGAGTATTCTTCAAAAATATTTTGTATCTTGTATTTAAATACTATTTTTATTTAATATATTTAGTATTTAGTATTTTGGAGAACAAAATAATTGAAGTAAATACTAAATACTTTTTACACTGGCCGACTGTTAAGTTTTTTTTATCTATAATCGTTCTTTTATGAAATTTTACCTGTATGTGTTAAACTGCGATTTTGACTGAACCGAACAAAATACCTACACACATTGTGATTAATACCTATAAGTTCAAAGAACTTATATATAAATAAAATCGAAGAACAAACGTGACAAATATCAAAATAATTTATTTTATACATTCAAATTTTATTTTGTCAGGATTCACTGTTAATTTTAATCTATCAGGTAATCAGATACAGTAAAAATTGACATCAAAACTGATATGATATATAGCACACATCAATTTTACTATAATAATGAATGTTATCTTTTTTTGTATTTATATTGTTATCAAGTGTATCAAGTTGTTTATCAAGTGTATAGAGCAAGGATTTTTGTTTATGGTACTGTACTGTCTGTATTGTATAGTTGTATGCTACCTATAATAAACTTTTTCTATTTATTTTGTATTTTATATTTTGTCGGAGACAATAAATGTATTTTCTATTTTGTATTTAATTGTAGAAATCAAATGTATTTTTGTATTTATTCAATGAAAATAGCATATTTAGTATTTAGTAATTAAATACAATTTTAAATGTATTTTGCCCATCTCTGAGTGTATGTACCTACATTATATGCTGCACTAGTTATATCATTTTGACTTCGTAGAGAATGTAATTGCTTGTGATAGCATAGGACACCAAAAATTTATTCATAGGTAGCATACAGCATGTGTGCCAAACATATACTTTTTCTGTGGTATAGGAACTAACAACCGGAGTTTTTTTACCTGTGTACGGATATTTTTACAGAGTTTTATTTTTGCAAATTCTCTCCACCTCTAAAAAAATTATGGATCCACTACTTACAAAGCCTGGTGTCAATGGGTTCAAATAAAATATAAATTCGACTTAATAGTTAGGAATAAAAATAAATTCACAGACCCCTAATAACTAGTACTAATATTTAATATTAAAATTAACCATTACCACATTATAATAACATACTAAATAAAATAAATCTAATATTAAATATTTACCTATCCAAACTTCTTCCAACTAAAACTTCTTGTAGACGTACAATATTTTCATGATCACATTTCAATAACAATGAGATCTCCCGAAGCGCACTCATTGGTAATCCTTCCTTTTCATTTTCCATGCGAACCTTTTTCAATGCAACAATTTTTTCTGTGGGTGATTTTGAATCTTTTGCCCGATCTTAAAAGAATATTAGGTATATTAAATCATCTTTTTTGAATGTGCATCAAAAAAATACTGAGTCATTTTAATAAACAACTACAAAAAAAAATTATCGAATTCATAATTAATAGCCCAAATTCAACTTACAAACTACACCATATGTTCCTTCACCAATTCTATTCAGCTTTTCAAACTCAGCGACAAATCGACATCGTCCAAGCTAAATGTGATGAATATTAAACAATATTAAATATTGAAAAATATATTTGTATTTGAACTGTAGAATATTATTTATACTAACCAAATCTTTTTCGGGAATTGGCAAGGGTTTGAGATCACGAAATGAGTATAATGCACCTGAAAGCGTTATAGGTCCAGTAGGATCATAATCGGCTAACACTTGTTTCGATTTTTTTATGCCACCACTCTCCACAGTCTTTTCTTTCTTGTTTTTTTTTGTGTGCTTTCCTAAAAATATCATACAAAACAAACAAATAGTTTTATCCTTATTCAATAAGTAAAAATTGCATTTTAGATATTTAATAGCAATAATTAGCAAACATACTCTTTGATTTCCCCATGATCGATTCGTTGAGGATAAATTCAAAAACAAATGATTATTTTCAATTTAAATAAGTAAGTATAAATCCGTACAAAATATATTATATTTAAAAAATTATAATAAAGTTTTAACTTGAATACGAAACATGCAATAAGCTATAAACATAGACTAGAATACATGAAAACTTGAGGTTTCCCTAACAAAAAGCCGATTGTTGTTATCAACAAAAACAAATCAATGCTGCTTTTCTAGAAGAGCCAAATTACAGTGAAGTTATTTGTGTTCTAGATTGAATACACACTGAAATAATAGAAATGTTTTTACCGCCATTTTTTAAAAAAAATTAACTCAAATAATAAAACGATAATGATATTCTTTTAGTAATAGAATATATTGTATGTCTATAGTTTGTTTAAAATCAATACAATTTTCATGGCCAAATAAAATGTACTTAGTCAGAAATATTTATTTAATTAAGTCACCAACAAATCGGTATCAGTTCTTTCAAAATATTTCATCCCTCACTCCAAATTTGAATTTAATTATAATTTATGTAGTTCATCTTAGCTGATGCCGATGGTGTTTTTATTTTAATAAATCAGAAGTTCAAAATATTTGTGTTTTTTTAGTAAAAAATGTGCTATTGCCCAATATAAATAATACAACCGAAAATTTTTCAATAAAAAAGGTATACTTTTATAATTCAAATGAGAATTTTGTCAAGTTAAATCTACCGATGTTAACCAAGATGAACTGAAAGAGTCATTACGTCGGTGGTTTTATCCCAGTAGTATGGAAAACTTTGAATTATTTATGTCAGATTTAATTTAATTGCAAAGGAAACAACCTATCTAATTTCTTCTAATAACCGTTTTGAGCAATTCAGACAATTAAATTATTATACGTCAACTATAAATTACTTTTTTAATAGATGTAATTTATATATCTATTTACTATTTTTATCATACATCTATTAATTGGCTTAACATTATAAATATATACAATATAAATAGGTCTATTATTCTGTTCCACATAAAAAAAAAAATTATTTCATCAAAAACTAATTTTTTATGGACCTACTGCATACTTATAAAATATTTAAAACAATTTTTTTAAAACAATTCTGAACGAAGGAAGTTAATAATATAAGAAAAAAAAAATGTCCAAAATTTTTTTTCACATTTTCAAAAATTTTTTGCGCCAAAATCTTTTTTATAGGATTTTCTATCTATGTTTAAATTTTCATAAAATTCTGATCAAAAAATTATGGTTTTCGAGTAGTTTTTGTCAAATTTTGGGTAGTTTTTTCCAAAAAAAACATT
>JAIPRM010009893.1:0-14269 GCA_025469315.1 Stegophylla sp. TES_Ste_2020 | reverse complement strand
AAAAAACTACCTAAAATTTGACAAAAACGACTCGGAAACCATCGTTTTTTGATCCGAACTATATGAAAATTTTAACATAAATAGAAAATCATATAAGAAAGATTTTGGCGCTGGAAAATTTTGAAAATGTGAAAAAATTTTGGACATTTTTTTTTCTTATATTATTAACTTCCCTCGTTCAGAATCGTTTTATTGAAGAAATGATTTATCGTTTCTTTAAAATTCAATACACCCGTCAAGAGAATCCCACCAATCGTGCGAAGTATGTCTAGCTTTTTTCATCATACGCGTCTTTCTTCGTTTCTCGTACAATTCTCA
This sequence comes from Stegophylla sp. TES_Ste_2020, assembly GCA_025469315.1. Lineage (NCBI taxonomy): Eukaryota > Metazoa > Arthropoda > Insecta > Hemiptera > Aphididae > Stegophylla > Stegophylla sp. TES_Ste_2020. The sequence goes on along the minus strand of JAIPRM010009893.1, from coordinate 13,951 downwards.
CGTTCTGTCAGCAGTGTTGTTTGGTGTACACATACGCAAACTTTTGCGTAAATATCCAACGGCCATGTCTGGGCTAATCGACTTTACACACACACACACAGATTAGGGCGTGACGAATGCTGATTTTTGAGAGGCAATCGCCTCTGAAGTTTTTGGAAGGTTTTAGGGGTGGGTGTCCAAACTCATATTTTGTAAATACTAGGTACAGCAATAAATAATTAGCTACACGAAATACATGAATAGGAACTGCCAACTGATAATTGATATACATATTTAACACTGCAAGCACATGCACAAATCTGCATCAATGCTTAAAAATTAAAGGATTCGGTTAAATTTAATTTAATTTTAAATTTAAATTTTATAATTCTCGTTTACTTAGGTACTTAGGTTTAATCACACAATCATGTTTTTATTATTAAATAATAATAAATAAGATAAAAAAAAAAAAATGTTATCACGGGAAAACGCATATACACACATTGTTTTAAGTAAACCGTTTATAAATATTTGAAAAAATTGGATTGGTTTTTTTTTTTTTTTTTGCGACCTTCGAGGTTTTTTGATAGGTTACAAAAAATTTTGTCCTCTGAATAATTTTGAGTTCGCCACGCCACTCTGCACACAAATACATTGACACACGCCCACAGACGCACACAGATACATTGAAACACACACACGTGCACGTGCACGCTGAATATAGATATAGATAGGCGTATGTATGTGTATGTGTATATACGTGTGCACTTGCCCTTTTCCGCTCTGCAGAGCGTTAACCGTGCGCGATTCAAAGAAATACATCACGACGCGGCGGCGCATGCGTCTGCGTGTATACTGACGCGTGAATCGGTCAACAACTTCCCGAAATATTTGTGAAAAAACAAAAAGTCTTTTTACTTGCAACGGGGTACGGCGGAAGGGGGGGGGAGGAAACGGACGTTTAAAAAACGGCGGCGCGTCTGTATCGCTAAATGTCGCGGCGGTGTCCTGCGCTCCGCTTTACATGTGTGTGTGTGTGTGTGTGTGTGTGTGTGTGTGGGGGGGGGCATTAAATATGCTAAAAAATCGCGCGAATTCCTATGGGTACTAACCAATGTACATTTTATTTTCTTTCTCCGGTGCACGTTATATGCGGAGACGACGATAAATGTATTCGTGGGTTTCGTAGAGCTTTTTTACGGAAAACCTCAGCGTAAAAAATGTTCAGACATTTGTCCGAGTTGACATGATGGAAATTATTACTCTTCAAATCAAAAAAATACATCAGCCGTTTTTTTTTCTTTCTTGCTTTCTTTTGTTCGCATGCGCGCGTGCAAATATTTATAACGCACGTACTTCATATTTATGATTCCAAGTGATTTGTATTGTTTTAAATATGAAACGAAATATATTACATAAAGTTTTCGTCGAAGTAAGCATGTTATGTACTACTTCATATTATATTAATATATTATGATGATGAATGCTGGTAAGATCGGTTGGACCAAGACAAATGATATTAGAACGAGAAAAAACCTTTATTTATTTTTTTTTTTTCGTCATTCATTCATTGGATTTTTTCTGTTTTATTATTTTCATTCGCAGAGCTTGATAAACAAACCGACATGAATACATTAATATTTTTTTTTCTATTATATTACATAATATATGCCATTTTAAACTACATTTCAATATAAATATATATTTGTTACTATTGTACTTGTTACATCTCTTAAATTTTTTACTTCTTGTTTGACCTATTTTTCGAAAACAATTGTAAAATATTTTCGTGCGTAATTTTCGCCTTTCAATATTATTTATGGCGTATTTGATTTTCCTTAAATTCAATACTTTGAACTTTCGCGTTCTGCGTATTTTTTTCCGAATTCAATTTAAATGCAAGTGTATACTCATTTCGTTACACAAGAATTTCATGTTACAGAAATAAAATATATATTTTCGACTACCTACCGTTAATTGTGGTTTTTTGATTTTTGATTTGTATTTCAGAATGTCGTAAAAGATAATTGGGTAATCTGAAAATCCATCAAATAATAGAATGACAGTTGTTTTATAAATAGAGATTGAATTGAAGAAAAAAAGAATCCTTTAGTTTTTCAAAAGTTTGTTCAATTATCATGTCGTCAACAAAACTTAGTTTACGACGCTTCCTTTGAGAAATTCTCAGTCGAATTGATATTAATAACGCGTATGGAATGGATACACATCCGTGATTTTGTTTTGCCGGTGTCTGGATGGCTTTTTCATCAATAAAACCATACTGAGACGTATTTATCACGCGAACACTCGCAGTTATAATGGTACAGTAAAAATATAGATATTGCTATTATTATATTCAACAACAAAAATTCCCATTCTCATTGGTGGTAACTTTTTATTATTTTCTTCTTCTTGCGAATGCGAGAGTTTGACAGTGTTGATGTTATTTTATAGTTTTCCTAGTATACGATTTTATTTATGATAACTCGAATTTGTTTTCTCCTTAGTTTCTCGTTTATTTTCTATAATTATTAATTAATACGAACTTTTTTCTGGACCTCATTTATTTATTAATTTTGCCGACCCGTGGCGTTAAAGGATTATTCTTACATTTAACCAGAACCTGATTTAGAAACTTTGAGACCCGTAACAAAAAAAAAAAAAAAAAATTGGCCTATTATTATCAATTATTGTAAATAAATTCACCAGTTAGTACTGAACAATAAATTAAATAATATTTGAATGTAAGTATAATAACAAAATCCTCACAACTTTTATAAGTTTTTTTTTTTTCTGCAGTTATGTCGTTCAGCCAATTATTAACAGTACATTTTAGTACGAGTAGTATTTTGTATCTTTTTGATCTATATTTTGTGACAATGAAAAATATGATTTATAAATATTTTTGAATGTGTAAACATTTCTTGATGTTCTCCGTATATATATATATAAGGATTAATTAAAATTAAAATAACAATTAAATCAAATTTTTGGGCCTCGGACAATGGACCCATAATAATGTCCTTGCGTGAATAAGGCGCTGCATTTAACTAAAAACAACATATACGACGTCATATTATCATCTCATAATATTATATTATTAAGATTGTCATATTGTTACAATATTTTCCAAAAACGTTATATAGCCCTCCGTCGACATTCGGGTACGTTTACTCTCATATATATTGTGTAGCTCGTATGAAAAAAAAAAAAAACCGTGCAAACTACGTTTTACCGTCACTATCTGTCCGCCGCCGCCGCGTTTCTCGCACACCGCACCGCACGTCGACGCGCGTCGATTATCGTCGTTTTCGCGTCGTGTTTGTTGCCTTTCAACCCGCGGAAACACGCCATTATGCGGACGCGCGTCACGTGCAGTATTCATCCGCCGCCGCCCCGTCCGAAATATTAACGTCGTCGTCGTCGTCCCCGTTTACTGCGTGTGATGTTAGTGACGTCATGTCGTCGTGCATTATGGCGTCGTCGGTCAACTCGGCTAAAACGTTTCCGCTTTCCGGAGCTCCGAAGCCGATACACAACAATACTGACTCTTGCACACCGCGGCCGTCCGACCACGGAACCTGCAGACAACGGTTTTGTCATAAAATATATATATATATATATATGTGTGTGTGTATATGAATTTCAGAAACCACCCCCTAAATCCACTTTTTTCACTTTTTGTGATAATCAATAGAAAACTGTATGTCGTGGATTTAAAACAATTTTTTAAAACTCTTCCCAAAAATACTTGACTCAGTGGCGTATTTAGCTTTTTGGCGCCCATAGGCCTAAATTAATCTTCCCCCTCCCCCCAATTACCCATCTACCCGTCCACCCACCCACGCAACTAAAGAACAAACAGTTCTTTGTGAACCGTTCTTTTAAAATTTTTTTGTTCGCATTTTTAAAATTTGATATTAAATCTTCAAAATAAACATATGAAGAAAAAAATTGTTAAACAAGTTGGCATTTTTCAACAATGTTCACAAACTATTGCCGCCCTCATTTTTTTATGAGTATAATACATTTAGTTTTTTTTTTTTATTAATTATGATCTATCAAAATGTAAATTTATAGTCAAAGTATTTTCAAAAATAACATTCTACATTTTTTTCATATTTAATGTCTTTTTATACATATTTTACAAATTTTTCTTCCTATAACGTCTCATCCCTATTTATTATATTATTATAAATATTCAGGTAATTTCAAATTTCAATAGAAATCTTAATAAATAATACAATTTTCAAGTTTATTCTTATATGCTAGTAACTTTTTTAATATGGTTCTTATTTATATTTATATCATGTATAATATATTTAAATATAAGTAATAATAAGTAAAAAATTTAAATACCTAAAAACTCTCATTGCTTAAAAAAAAAGCCGCCCTAGGCTCCAGCCTACTTAGCCTGCCCCTAAATACATCACTGACTTGACTATTTATACTTCTTTCAGATGTCAATGTAATTTTAGCTAAATATAACTTACTAGTAGGAAGTGGAGAAAAATATTTTTGAATTAACACGTGCGAAATTTTATTTTCGGCGTTTTTGGGGGGTTTCTGATATAAACGATTCGTATTTTTTTATTATATTAGGCGCGCTCGGTCCGCCACGAAAACAAAACCGTTCCGCTATCTCTTGCTTCACACACACTGTTCTGATTCGATTTTTAAATCAGTGTTTCCCAAAGTGAGCGATATCGCCCCCTCGGGGGCGTTAGAATCACCCGAGGGGGGGGGGTATTGAGGTTACAAGCTCGATATTGAGTGAGGGGCATTATAAAAGTCGGTAATGACTGTTTCAATGTGAATATTTTTCATTCTCTATAGTCACATAAACGTTAATGTTGTACATATTATTAAAATATATGTGTGTATAATATTTAATTACTTATAAATAGCTGTCATATTTAATAATAAATACACATTTTATATGATTTATTACTTTTTATCTGACTGGAATTATCGTATTGATATGCTGATAGCTTTATTTGACTTTAAAAATATATGGACCAAAAAAAAAGGTACTTGATTAAATAAAATTTAATTCAAGGGTGTAAGATTTTAAACATTAAAAGGGGCATTGCGTAAAAAAAAGTTTGGGAAACACTGGTATAGATTATTATTATTTACCACGTACATTATACTCATAAATCCGGTATTGTTCTGAAATTAATAACAACCTCTATTCACTATGCGCCTACAGCACTTCAAATATCTAAAAAACATTAGCACATTGCATACTATTACCGTATTATATACATATAATAGGTACATGTGTATATTTTAATTAATTTTTGAATTGTTAAGTAATAATCGATAAACGTGGTATTTAATTTTTTTTTTTTTTTTTTTTGCACGACAATGTCTTATTACAAATTAAAATTAACTAAAACAGTATTTAAGAAACTTTATTATATAATACAAAAGGGCCCTTGATGAAGAGTGAAATATGGTTGAGGTATATACTTATCGACATTGTTAAAACGTATAGGAGAAGTACTCCGCCCGGGTTTCGGTCTGCAGTACTCACTCAATTCGAGCACTATTATTATGTCCCGGTGCAGTCTGCCATCGATCGATAATTATTATTATTGCGGTCGTTGTATTCTGTTATCATTATAATTATTATTAATAATATAACAATTTATCAACCGGAAATACGGTCAACGTTACATCAACAACGATCGGAAATACAATATACGAAATGTTCAAAATATAATTTTGAACATTACAATGCGGTATTGGTATAAAGTAACAGATACATTTTGACGGAATTTAGAACTGCAGTGTTAAAGTCTGAACAACATAAGTTTGTACGTTTATAATAATATTATATTAAATGATGTATTAAGTTGATTGCTTCAGAGTCACTTTGAATTCTTTGATAATTAATTTTCACGAAATTGTGAAACGCCCGTGTACTTCATTTTGTCTTCTTCTTTTTTTTTTTTTTTTTTTTCTAAAATATTATCGAATTACAAAAACTACAGTGTTTCGTATTTCTTTCTTTGAGACATTGAAACGAAGAAGAAACTCCATGTAATTAATTTTGTACAACACTCTTTATTTAATTTCGAAACTATCATATTATTTATTTTGACTTACCGATAAAACAAATATTAAAAAAATACTTTTAAATTTAAGGCATAGTAATTATTGTCGTCAAATAATTTAAGCTAAAAGTATGTTGCCATAAAAGTTCTTAAAATGTTGGCCATTTCGTTTCACTTTTTCCACCACATCGTGAAATCTCAAAATATTTTTTTTTAAATAGTCATTTTTTCATGAAATTATCACACTAATTTGGCATCATGTAATTTTTTTTTTTCACAATGTGGTGTTCACAATAGTTTGAGTATGAATCACATTTGAAACAATTCACTCGCCATATGGCTGCACAGTGTATTCGATTACCAACAATAACGTTTATTTTATTAAATATATATATATAAAGAATATAGTTGATTTTAATAAAAAAAAATAAAATAAGTTTTTTTAAAAAAATGACAATATTTTATTTGAATAAATCTCGAAAAAAAAAGTCGGCTGAAAAATTTAGTCAATCGTTACGGGAATTACTGACAGTAAATTAAACACGTAAGTACTTATACCAAGTTACTTTATTTGTCTTCTATTATAAATTCCGCATCGCCATCAGTAACAGCCCGTCAGGGGAAGCTTTGAAATTACATCTCCCAAATCAAATTTAAAAAAACATTAGCGTTTTTAATTTATAAGAATAATATATTTTTTGTCTAAGTAGTGAAACCACATATAATATACCTATTATATTATATGAAATATATTACAATTTTATATTATCTTGTTCAATTATTTTTGTATCTGGATGTCATAAAATCTTTTACAGGTAGCATACATCAAAAATATTTTAAATATTTTTAATTAAATAAGATAAGAGGTAATATAAGCCGATAAGAGGTTTTCCTCAGTGGTGGATAGGGATAACCCGATTTAATGTAAAAATATGTATTTTTTGTAATCTATTCTCCAAATAAATAAATATTATTATTATTATTATATTTATAGTTAATGTAATTACTAGGGCTAGGGACTTACAGTCGAAAAAAAAAAGACTTAAAATATGCATGCATTTATGCTCTAAAAATGTATCAAATATGCTATAAAATTTACGAAATATGCTCTAAAATTGTGTAAAAATACTAAAATATTTTTCTTATAAAACATTAATTTTACTGTAAAAACTCAAACTATTTGAAAATTGCATTGTATTATATATTATAATATGTATTATAATTTCTTCTTTTTTTTTTTTAATCTTTATTCTTTTTAAACTTACATTTAAACAAATCAAATATCAAATAATACTTATAATCTCTTTAGTTATTCTGGAAAAAATTTTCCTATACCTAGAAAATTCAAATTAAATATTGAAAAATATATGAAATATGCGCTTAAAATTAAAATATAACCGAAAAAAGAGCTAAATATGCAAAATATGCGAAATTAAAGAGAACTGCATACAACTCTTGGTGTTGTTATGAAACGCATTTTTATATTACTTAGCTATGTTTCGAATGATTTTTTAAAAATATACTAACTCCTATAAGTCCCTAGCCCTAGTAATTACTAATTTGGTATCAATTTAAAACATTTTCAGTCTCTCTTGAATGTTTTTTGTGACCACCTGTACTGTACTGATATCGAATAATATTATTTTTAAATATAATAAATGTACAATATTAATTATACCAAAAATGTAACAGTGGCGCTAAGAAGAGACGCGGTTATTGTTTTATTTTACAAAAATATGATAAGATAATATGGTGACCGAGAAAAAGTATTTAATTTATAAAAAGAAAAAGAATAAAAATCCGAATTTGACAAGATTATTAGTCAAAAATTTGCGCGATATCAAATTATAAAGAGACCATTTCATGATATATTTTGGTATTTTACTAAGTGTGAAAAAGCCTTTTCCATTTTATGTGATTAAAAAAAATTAGTTTTTTATGAGAAGATTGATTTTACGAAGTGGTTATGACATATACATTCGGTTTCTTCTTAATTTTACAAGATAAGGGTTAGTTGCTTAACTTTAATTTTAATTATTAATAAATGTTTAAAAGAGGTATTTTCGAAACGTTATCATATTAATTTTATTAGTTTTCCGTGTTAATTCATAGCGTTTAAACTTAAAACTTTACTGTAAATAGTATTATTTTTATAACTCCACATTTTTCTATAGTAGAAAAATGGCTTTTATATTTTTCAAACATTATTTAAACTACTTTTTATTTCGTTTTGGATTCCCTCAGTAATTATTTAATTTAAACGTCAATTGAAGGCGTAGAGTCGTCATTAATTATTAACGATACCTATGCCTTGTTTTACATTACAAGAGAATAACATATTATATAGGTTAGGTACCAATGTGGGCGGAGTACGCGATTGCTGATTACATAACAGTTGGTCCGTTCATCGATATTTTGACGTTTAACTTTATTGGGTGTTATTAAAAAGGTTTAATGGATAAAATATGCGTGTCAATTTATATATTATAATAGTGTTTTGTTTGTTTCACACAACTGCCGTAAGTTTAATAACAGCCATATATAATGTTCCCGATTCCTCTTAGATATGTTTGCTGATAATAATTCGTGGAAAAACATAATATTGTAATGTTTCATGTACATTATTACTATAGATTTATTTGCAAAATTATCAATTTCAAAATTAGGCAATTATTCTAGAAATCATTTTTTTCTATTATTAAAGCATATATATATATATTTGACCAAATATGTGTAGCAAGTGATAAAAAAATACGGTATTTTATTATTATACCGTTTTATACCTTGTATTATACATGAAGTAAACTTTTTATGTGTGTATCAAACTGTGGTGCAATTAATATTTGTATTATACACATTTTATACAGTACAGCATTGAAAGTATTTTATTTTATAGAACATAAATATTGAACAAAAAATAAAAATAATAATTTTCATGAAAATATCAATTGTAACAAACTAAATTTACCAATTTTGTCTGCTTTCTGGTGAACAACTTGAAAATTAATATTATTCTAATGTGTTAAGTATTATAGTATTAAGCAATTCTACTCAAAATGTATACAATACCACGTATAAAAAGATTTTATAAGTACATATTTTATACCATTGTGTATTAAATAATTCTATATAACGTGTTTAATACGGGCTTTTATCATCGATTACGTTGATTTAATATCCATTCCGCCGGGTTCTGTTCAAAAAAAAAAATCTTTTATCATCAATTCCGGCTTGATAATCGACATCTGAATGTATTTTATACCAAGGATTCTCAACCTGGGGGCGTGCCCCCCTAGAGAGGTGTCACAAAATTTCAGGGGAGGCATGAAAATATTCACATAAAACCACATTTCACCACAGAACATGAAAATGTTGTTTATGATTATCTATATTTTGTTTTTTATTTTTTTTTTTTTTTCTGTAAGTAAGTATGCGATTATCGGTCATCATTGTGTAACAACTAACAATATTATTTTTAATAATCTGAAGAATATTATTGAACTATTATATTCATGTTAATACCCAACATTTAATAATTAAAGTCATGATGTATTTATCATCATATATATATATATATATATATTTTGTATACAAAAAATTATAATTCAATCTTATAGTAGTGGGAATGGGGGCGTGACCACATATAATAATATAAAAGGGGGCATGAACGTCAAAAGGTGTTGAGAACCCTTGCTTTATACCATGTGAAAATGTGACGTATAAAATATAAGAGTCCATAGACAGCGGAGTCGATAGACAGTTTTTTTTAAACAATAGCCCGGGGCGGAATCGATACATACCTTTTTTTGAAAATCTGTCGTTTCGGCAGAATCAATATTTTCTAGTTTAATACCTCGTATAATAAATAATACTATTTTATACATGAGTATAATATTCAAATTCACATCACTATGTGTAACGCATTAGCGAAATCACATGATTCATATACAATAAATAATTACAATCTTTTTTATTCAACTCGTTTACTTACAATTATTTATTATTATCTACATGAAGTTGTTCATACAACGAGTGTTCGTAAATCGTAAAAAGTTTTGTTTTTATTAAAATGTATTAAATATGTATCTATGACACAAGTAGATATTATAATATAGTATAACATAATTTGTTATCAAAAAAAAAAAATGTTTGCACCACAGTTTTTTCTTAAAATAATTATTATTATTTTTTTTATTGTAATTTCAAAATGTTTCCTAAATGTTATAGTAAACTGCTGAGGTCTACTGGGGATCTTCTATTGAATATGGTGATTTATCATTGCTTTCAAACTGAAAATAATATTACAACACATTCTTGTGTTGAGTTGGTGAAACGAAACCATGCCAGTCGCCCTGTCTCTGTATACACTGCCCTCTTTCTAAAATATATTGTTAAGTGTGATAGACGATATTATTCAAGTTGTTATCGATCGGTATTCTTATTATATATTAACGGTATATATATACCGTTAAATATGGTTTTTTTTTCTTCTAATAGACATTGTGTGTTTTTAAATCAAAATATAATAATTGTGTTCCCTCAACTAAAAACAGTTACAGTAATAGGAGTAAATAAAGGGTATAAGGGGATTAGACCTTTCCCTCCAAAAAAAAATAAACAATTATTTTAAATAAAATATTATAGTTTTGATTCATTTACATTTATAATAAATGAAATAGGTTATAAAGAAGAAAAATATAAAGTAATGTAAATTGAATTTGGAAAAACCGCATGAACTGAAATAATTGAATAAAATTTCAAAAAGCATGATTTAGTTTCACAAAATGTATGAATTTTCATTCAAGTTTTATAAACTCAGTAATAGGTTGGTAAACTCAAATGCTAATGTGTTAGCACAATTTAATGAATTACTATTTCGTATGTATTTATGATTTTACCAGCTGAATTAAAATTATTACCTTTTTATTAGGTATTTTTTTTCCTATGACGCTCTTTAACAATAATTATGCTGGAATCGAATCAATGGCGTAAATTTTTTTCTAGGAGGGGTTTTTAAAAATTTATAACTAATGATTTTTTTCAATATTTATATTTATAGATAAAAATATTTATTATAAAACAAAATCATTTTAACATTTTTTATTTTCCAACCGACTCATTTAAATTTTTTTATCTATAGAATTCAGTTGAATTTTCTAAAAATTCATGAAAAAAAAAAATTACAATAAATTCAAATTTTTAAACAAATTATTCATTTTATTACATAAAACTTAATGTAAAACGTTATAATTAGTCTGTTTGTGCGAATTTCGTATCCAGTGTATGTGTGTGTTGGTGGAAAGGGGATGAGTGGTACCTGAACGGGAAGTTTAAGGTTTACTCTTGTCCATTTACAATGTGCGCAATGTCTAGATTAAGCTTTTACCTGAGAATTATATATGATAGGTTCCTGTTGACGTTTTATCGTATCAAAAAGTTTTGAAATTTGAATACAAATTTTGCCGTGTGAAGAAATACATATATGTATACTCGTAAGCATAAAAAAAAGCCGGACATACTTCGCACGATGAGTGTTCTTCGCACAACGGGTGGGATTCTCTTGACGGGTGTATTTAGTTTCAAAGAAACGATAAATCATTTGTACACAGAAAAAAAAAACATCATTGTAAAAACACTAGCTTTTTCACTTCGTTCAGAATCTAAAACAACATACTTATAATTGTGATGTGAAGTCGAGAGTAGCAAAATAAAAAAAATGTGAGTATACATGTTATACATTATACGTTTGAGACATAAGGTTTGAAAATAATACTGAGCTCTAAAATAATAAAAAATAAACAAATAAAACTGCGTACTTGGATTGTATGTATTATTATTATTATTATTATTATATTCTATCGTATGACGTGTATTTGTTTTTCCGGTTAGATTAAATACGATATTACAATGGTGGATGTATAATATTCGTCACTACCCCTTAGGACACAAGTTCAAATGTTGTTGGATATGTTGTCAATGCGATTTTATTCAAAGGCTTATAACTTCAAAGTTATTAACAGTGTGGTAATATTGCAGCCAGTATTTCTCTCAGACAATTAACTCTGGAGGAGAAGGAGGAGAAATTCAGAAGTTTAAGAAGGAGTACAAACATTGAGATAAAAGTTTAATTCTACTCCATATTAATAATATTAAATATACATTGTTGTTGTTGTTTACGAACATAGTCAGGCGCAGATCTATAAATCATAAATAGGGGGTGCCCGATCAATAGAACTACCTAAATACTAATATAGCAGCTAACTACTAATTACACCTTAATATAAATCTCTATTTATAATAATTATATATTTATATATCTATTACAAAAAAACCATAGGCGCAATTAGAGGGGGACTTGAGGGGCTAAGCCCCCTCAAAAATACTTATAGCCCCCCCAGAAATTTTGAGAATTACATAAGGATAATGCCTTTTTGGGGGCTAAATCAATCAAAAATACATATTAGCCCTACTAAAAACATTTTCCAAGTTGCGCCAATGAAAAAAACATTTAATACATTATCCACTTAATTTGTTTAATTAACTAATGATCTACTCGGTTTATTTTACTTTTTACATTCCGAGTGGGATAAAGAAGCTAGTGTTTTAGCAATGTTTATTTTATTTTTTCATACAGACATTCTTGTCCATAAATTTCGATCGCTAATTTATGAATTAGAATTTTTCAATAGTTTGTTCATCATTTTGGAAAAACTACTCTCAAATGCTTTTAAAGTTTAAAATTATTAGCTATCGTTTCTTTAAAATTTAACATGCCTACAAATTCCACCCAAGGATCGAACAAAGTCCATGGTGAGAAATATGTCCAGCTTTTTTATAATACGTATTTTATTTATCTACATTTTATTGTATTTCAATTTCACGCAAGTGTGGCAAACGATTGCGTTAAAAAAAAAATATCATATTTTTCAGTCGATTAATAATTTTATATAATTTTGTGCAGTGAGGTCGATGTGACAGGGGGTGCTCGAGCACCCATAGCCCCCCCTCTAAATCCGCGCCTGAACACAGTTTATAATTATATAAAATAATTATTATTTTACTGAATGATAATTACTAATGAATATAATATAATATAATAAATATGGTAAAAATCTTAAATTAAATATCATACAATAATACCTTATACAATAATTAGTTTGATATAATTAATGTTTTTAAAGAGAAATCGTGTCCGAAAATTGTTCTCGATCGTATGCGAGTGTTGACTGTTTTGGGGGTGTATTTGGCGTACTCCGAAACATCCCCCTCCTAAAATAATCGCTTATCGTGGTGGTGCTAGTAGTGCTAGCTCGTATGCAGTATGCATTATTTTGAAGTGTATAAATTATTAATCATTATTGTTTTATCGTTATTGTTATTATTTCACGTGCGTGTCCATCGACCTAGGAACACTAAACACTAACCAAATAACATGACATACAGAATATATAATATATACATCATAATAACTCGATAAACACTAAGTAAATATTAAAACGTGCACGACGTGCTTTCCGCTCGAACTGGCTGTGTCGATCGCGAGAACAGTAGTTGTCACTGCAGTGGCTGCACTATGGGTATTTATTTGAATCACGTGATTCATGATCATTTTAGGGGGTGGGTGGGAGTGGGTGTTCAAGATCAGGTTGACTAAATAATATTGCATTAGAAGTAAAAAGTATAAAATAATATTCGCATGGGTTGTTATTAGCATTGTGTGCTAATAGACAGAAGGGCGAAGTAGAGCCTCTTCATGAGTTCTAAAAAATTCGAGCTCTTAATTTTAGATTTCGAACGAAGTGAAGAAGCTAGTGTTTTTACAATGATGTTTATTTTTATTTTTTTTTTTCTGTGTACAATTTTTCGTATGGAAATACTTGTCCAAAAGTTTCGATCAATAACTTTTTGAA
>JAIPRM010009892.1:0-14269 GCA_025469315.1 Stegophylla sp. TES_Ste_2020 | reverse complement strand
TTTGTTCAGAATCGTTTTACTGAAGAAATGATTTATCGTTTCTTTAAAATTTAATACGCCCGTCAAGAGAATACCACCCGTCGTGCGAAGTACACCCATCGTGCGAAGTATGTCCGGCTTTTTTTACGAATACAAACACATATATTATCAGTAGTTAGAAATATTTCCCTCAGTTTCTCTCTGAACTAACATTTACTTTGATACTTTAATAGCTTTTCTGAATTTTCAATAATTATTCCTAGTGTTCGAAATTGTGTAATATGAAATTATACAAAAACCATTTTGAATAAATCAAACGTTTAAATTGTTAAAAATAATAAAGTGATTAGTCTTTAGAACTGATAGATACGGGAAATTTTAAATTACCTTATATTTCATTTAAAAGTAGTAAATACACAAAATTTAAGTATTACTTTTTTAAAAAAAAAATCTTAAATGCCTGTATATCAGTTTCTTAGAAATATACAAAACAGCAAAAAAATAAAAAATAAATAAACATCATTGTAAAAACACTAGCTTCTTCGCTCGTCTCAGAATCTAAAATGATGGTTCTTTCACCATATTATGTGAATAAAAAATTGTACAATATTGTATAGAATTGTTAAGTATTGTATTAACCAATAAATACAAATGTACATAATTATATAGATACCTAAATAATAGAGAGTAGTAATAATATATCAGTAGTAGTCACTGCAATAATTTTATTTAAACTATTTTAGATTTAATTTTTTCGGTAAATTAAGCATTATAAGCACAATAACATTAAATAAACTCCTATTTTACCTTATTAAAACCAATCATATTATTATAATTTCTGTTTCAATTCAAAATGCATATTTTTTTTCGATTTATCTAAAAGCAACGAGACAATTTTCCAAAGAATGCTTTCCAACAATAGTGACAAATCAGGTAGGTATACCAATATAATATAATATTATATTATATATAGTCATTAGGAGCTTTCTTATTTCGGTGACACAATAGAAGAGTTGTGTATAGATAAAATAGAGGAACAAGGACGGAAAAGCAAAAAGAACACAAGAGACAGTTAGTAATTTCTGACTCGTGTCTCGGAAAAAAATGACAATTCTTTCCACGCTTATCAGCACGAGACTCGAGAGCACATGCCTATTGTCCAATACCTAGGCTGCCAAACTCATCTCTCCATGGTCAATCATCCGATCAATATTTATATCGTCGTGTTACCGCCACGGCAATTATTTTGATTACTCTACTTGCCAACAAAAATTTTTATATATATATATATATAATATGTTATCAACACCATACTATTACTGCACCATTGTATACGTGTTATATCCACTGAAATGAGTCTTCCACCGTTGCAACACTAGTTCGATGTAATGCAAAACTAAAACACAATAATTTCATTGTTATTTTTATAATAAACATTATTTCATTTTAAAATTAAAATCATTATTTTATTGGACATCATACACACATTATATAATAGATTATACAAACAGTTTAACAATATTATATTATTTTTCTATTTTATTGCTCGGTTATTATTTGTATTTAATGTTTGATAATTAGGGCACAGTTAAAAAATAGCAAAACCTAATTGTAAGTGATACGCAAAGCAAATACCACTCGTCACTTAAAAATTAACGAATATTTGTATGTCATAAAAAATAACAAAAAACCAATTTTTATTATTTATTACAAAAATCACTAATAATCACGTAAAATAATTTAAGTCCGAATAGTTAGAACGAAGAGTCACATATTCATGTGTGAGCTGCGTACCTAGTGAACTTGATTTCAATTATTTTTTTAAAAATATTTTCAATACATTTATAATACGTCTTGAACTCGCAATAATATAAATAAGCATTGTAAATGAGAAGAAAATAAACAATAAATAAGGGCAAACGATTTGAATTGAAAAAGTAACATATAAGTCGAAAAAAAATTTGTTTTTAGTATCCGAAAACTGGAAAAAGAACATCCCAGCTGTGAATATACAGTCGCGCATGTATTTTGAGTTTAACCACCGCCCAGTTTAACCAAAATCGTTGATTATTATTATTCATTGTTTATAAAAAAATATATATATAATAATATACAAAATAAACACTTTCGATCTGAGTAAAATTATTTTCACTGTTCCAATGTATACATTACATTACATTATGAATGAAACCGTAATTTATTTCTCAACGCGTAATCATAATATTGACTCCCGTTTTAAATCGGACAATAATTCCATGTTGACAATATCTCAATAACCACCAACGAATTTGATTAAATAATTCGCGGGTATGATAATACTAGTAATAATATTTTCGTCAAACAAATCCGGCCGACATCGTTTTAAAGCGAATTAAGAGCGCCTGGGGGCTTGTTATCATTACAAAGAGGAACTTAGGGGTGAGAAGAGTTTAAAACACTACCCGACTGATTGCCGGGACCTGTGAATAAACCTCGAGCTAACCGAGTTAAATACGAGGGGTAGGGGGGTTTAAAACGTTCCCCTCTTTCTCTTTTTATTCTTGTGGTTTCAATCAGCCACCCGCAAAATAGGGGACGGGATTTGTTAAACACACACGCGCACGCTGCCGACTTAAGTTAATTTGGATAACAAAGGTGCACTTCTCCGCCCTATGTGTATACATTTATTTGTGTGTAGAGCAGTGCAAAAAAAAAAAAAAAAAAAAAATGTAAATAAAATAAAAACTTATTCAACAACAAGCGAAGAAGGGTTTTGGATCATCGGTTTTCATCAGTTTTATAAACTGTGGTGGTCATCGCCTTATGTCCATGAAAAAAGATTTTTTTTCGTGGTAACGATATATGACGTATAACTAAAATTATGATTGAAAATCTGGGCGTACTTCACACAATGGATATTCCTCGCTCCTCGAGTGGGATACTCTGGTGAGTATGTAGAATATTTAGGAAACGATTCAGAACGGAATGTCAATTAGTGCACAATAATAATTGTCAGTTTTATACAAAAAAAATATATATATAGTAATAATAATTTTAATATAAAAACTGTGAACTGGCAAAAAAAAGCTAAGAAAAGGAAAAAAAATTTTTTCATAAAAAAATAAGTGTTGGAAAAAACATTTTATGTACTTAAAAACTTTTTCATTAAAATATTTTTCATATTATAGTCTATTTAAATTCAAATTTTCTGAAACGTTTTATTTAAATTTTCAAATAACCTAAAACCTATATTTCAATAAAAATAAAACCGTTGTTCAATTATTTTTTACCGTTCATCAGTCATTATTTTAATAATTTTATAGGTAAATTAAAGATTATTGACATAACATCTACCTATGTAACGATATTTATCATAATATCAATTGGATTGCCACATCACGAAAATATCTAAATATGGATCAAGACACAACGAATATATTATATATACAAGGATGTATACCAAGTTTCAATTGAACTCAGGTTATAACATAAAATATAAAACTAAAACAAACTCGAGAATGTTATTCAATTTCAAACCAATTTTTTTTTACTCTTCACAAAAAAGAAGTCATAATTTAACAACTAACTGACGTTTTACAACAAAAGAAAATATAACATAATAAATAAATTAAGAAGTAATACAAAATATTATGTATTATTTTTATACGATATCTTTTTATTGCAATGATTTTTTTTTTTTTTTAATAACTGTTTATTAAATACAGAGTTAGTTAATATAATATGAAAAGCATGTATATAATAGTTGCTGTAAAATCATAAACTACCATCATATTAATAATAATTTAAATCTAAATACGTTTTACTATTTTAAGAAATCGAAAACGAAATAAATCAGAGAATCGTGTAAAAAGAATTGTGTGTTTCTCGAAACTAAAATAATATCTAAAAGTACAATTTATGAAAACTAATTTCATATTGTATTTGACATACTCATAGCGTATATTCCAAAAGTTGGGAATTTTCCCCTTAGTAAAAAGAACAATAAATAATTGTTGACACCGCCAGGAACACATGTGGTAGTTGTCCCAAGGGACGATTCTCTCCTGCAGTAATACTTTATAGTTCCTGGTAGTGGTGTTAGGCAATATTAGTATTTGGAATATGATAGGTACATGATGTCATGAGCATTTTTCAAACGCGATATTGAAGCCGTAGTC
Source organism: Stegophylla sp. TES_Ste_2020 (assembly GCA_025469315.1). Classification (NCBI taxonomy): domain Eukaryota; kingdom Metazoa; phylum Arthropoda; class Insecta; order Hemiptera; family Aphididae; genus Stegophylla; species Stegophylla sp. TES_Ste_2020. The sequence goes on along the minus strand of JAIPRM010009892.1, from coordinate 10,133 downwards.
GAACGAATAATGATAAATTTATTTCTGTACATTTAAGATGGTCAAAATCATTTTTAAATCCTGGTTTTGATAATAAATGTATAGGACTTATTGCCGTTCGCCCGATTATTACACCGATTAATAAATAAGGGAGATATGTTATTAATACCAACACAGAGCATTACACCCGACTGTTTGTACAAAGTAAACGACCAAGTCGCCAAATGAAAGTCGCAAGGGTGCTTAGGGGACAAAAATGTTTACTCAGTAGAGGATTAGGATAGAGTTTTTTGATTAAACTGGACGTATATATTTATGTAGGGGGGTGTGGGAGCGAAACTTATTTAAGGAATAACGATATGATTTTGTGCATTTAATGAAAAAATACACAAACTCATTGCAATGCAATGTATACTTAAATAAAATAAAATTTTTAAAAAAATAATATTTTTATTTTATTTTTCCAGGAACCTCAGCTCGTAATAGATCTCCTAGTAACATAGCCATAGAACTATTTGAACAGCACCAAGGCACACATATACTTCAAGTAAGAAATAATAACTATAATATAACGACTGTCATTCGGTAATGCTATATTATCTACCAATTTTACGCAATCTACTAATAATGCAAATTAATCTTTAGTATTAATTTACCCTCACCTAAATTATTAGTATAGGAAAATTTTTAATTAAATATATACCTAAAATTTTTCAAATGGTAAAATATACGGTTAACTGGATAAATTCTCTATCGAAAAAACTTGAAAACCCGCGAGGTTTTTTATTTTATAGCGATATTTTATTAATTGTCACATGCAACCTTTGATGGTTCGCTTGTCACATCTACGAAAATGTATAAATGTCGTTGATTATTGTTTACATAATATTATGTATATACGTCCGTAAATAATTTATGCATTGGGTAGACACCATAATATTGAACGTACACATTTCGTAGATAGATAGCATATTGAACGACAACCAACGTGACTTAAAATAACCAAAACTAGTATTAAAAATTATGGTTTTTGTTTTTTACAGTCGTTAGATGGTTTTGCATTTGCGTTGGCTGCTGACGGACGATTCCTATACATATCAGAAACCGTTTCCATTTATCTAGGGCTGTCCCAAGTAAGTATTTTGAAATAAAATACAACGTACATGAATACACTGTCAAACGTAAAAATTAATCTGCGAATAAATTTATTACATTAAAGTGACACTAATATATACATAGGTATATTTTACCTTTTTTAGTCAATTTTACGCTCAATTTTATTATTAACAGGTTTAAATTGTACCCAAAAATATTGACTTAAAATAAACAAATGTAAAACGTGCTGATTTTCATTCAATAGCAACACATAGGTCGAACTATGTTAATTATTATATACAATAATGACAATTTTAAAAACATTTTGCTTTCTTGTAAAACATGCGTAATACATAAATTCTGAAATATTAACTTTATGACTGCATAATTATTAGTTAAATACATTAAAAAATGTGCTTAATATTATTTATTTAAAAAAAAGTTATCAAATTCATAAAATCTCAATCTACTATATACTTATATACCCTATACCTATAATTAAATATTTTATTCAAACATAATATTTTAAATAAAATCATTTCAGAAGAATAAATTTCTTTTTAGAGCGTATTTAACTACATATTTGACATATTTTGGTACATAAAAGGAAATTTTTAAGAGCATATTTCATGACCTTTTATTGCGTATAAATCCTTAGCCCTACTTTAAACCTTATAAATAATAAATTATTAGTTTAATATTGTTTTAATATACAGAAGTCACAATTCTAGAAATTATTAACTCTTAACAATTGGTAGAAAATTAAAATTCCCAAAAGAGCAGTCATTTACTTTGAGAAAAAAAATCACCTTTCAATATTGTGTGTTATACTTAAAACGTTCGTAACCCGGCTAATTTTAGACCTGCACAAAATGTAGAAAAAAAAAAAATACGGTTTTTACGAAAATGTAATTATAAATTCCACAAAAATCGTTTATCTCTCTAGACTCGGCAGACATGCAGTGTAATATTGTCCGACACTTGGAATACGTATTATAAAATCCGTCTACAACAATCGCGTAACATCGAGGTCGTTTGGTTTGTTCGGTAAAAACTAAAACGCGTTGTAGAAACAATCGTGAGTTGTGGAAACCCACCCCCGGTTCACCTTGTGTGTGTGTGTGTGCGTGTGCGTGTGTGTGTGTGTGCGTGTGTGTGTGTGTGTGTGTGTGTGTGTGTGCGCGCGGGCACGTCAAAAGCGCAAAAACCCTGGGTCTCCCCCCATTTCAGCCTTTGCAGCATAGCTATTGATTGTGTCAGGCAGGCGAAAGAGAGACAGAGACAGAGACAGAGAGACAGAGTGAGAGCGAGCACGAGAGAGTACGGTTCGGAATTACGAATGAGGAACACGCTCGCGCGGCTCAAGTGTACGTGAGTCGAATTCGAGTCGAGGCAAAACCCACCCGCGCGCGGCAACCTTTAAAACTCGTCAATCCCCCCCTTACACCTTGCCTTGCGGGGGGATTGTTTGTAGACCATGCGCAGAGCACACACACAGCACTATAGACTAAATTAACGTTACGGGACACGGTAACAATGATGGACGACCCGGGGAAGATTTTTCACCAAGTCCGAATAGTTTAATTCCCCTCGCGTGATGGTAACGCGTCGGCGTATACGTAGGTAGGTACCCCACAACGACGTGCAATATCTCAAGAGGTTTTCGAACGCCAAACATATTGTATTATATTGTTATGTTATTTTAAATTTATTCGTTTCATTTTTTTTTTATTATTCTTCCAGGTGGAAATGACCGGCAGCAGCGTGTTCGATTACATTCACCAAGCGGACCATTCCGAACTGGCCGAACAACTGGGCCTGGGACTGACTCAAGGCCAGGGCATGGCGTCGCCGTCGCCCAGCAGTGCCGGCTCCGAAGAAGGAAGTTCGAACGTGGGTACGGCAAATCCCGACGGTTAGTTATTTCATCCCTTCGCGATGAAGCCGCGCGCGCGTATAGCTGCTACTGCTGCAGCAGCTACGCGCCGCAGCCGCCGCCTCAGCTACCACGCGTTTCACGTGATTAGCCACACACGCTCACCCTGAGTGTTTTTTATTGCCCCGTCACGCCGTATAGAACACTGAAATGCAATCCAATTTATAACTTAAAAAATACAAAAAAAAAAAAACCGTCTAGTCTGAGGGAAAAATTAGTTTGGTCCTTTTTGGTCGCGACGCTCGCTCCGATAGTGCGTGACGACGACGCGTAGTATTTTTACACGAATATTGTCCATTGATGGGGGGAGGGAGTGGGAGTGGGAGTGGGCTACGATTTTCGAGAGCCCAACACGAATTCACACACACAATATCATTTTTTTTCGTTTTTTTCGTTGTATTCAATTGAAAATAAAAACTTTATTCGTTAGAATATTAGTGCCAGAGTGATGTTCTCGGAATAATTATAATAATATTATAAATATTATTATTACTTATATTGTTCGTGAAATACGAACGAATATAAAAATCTAGTCGTTTTCCACACTTTGACCACCGATTATGTGCTTATTGTTTGGAACATTATAATATCATATATGGACTCGACAGAATATAAGGAAGTATGGATCATTAGTCTAGCCACAAATGGTCGTCGTGATTCTCCGTTTCTCGGACATATAATCAAACGTTATATCACATTAAGCTGTGTAACAAATAATAAACATTTTTTTTTTTTTTTTCAATAATTCGTATCACATTTCATTTCAACTCTGATTTTATATATACACCTAAATGATTAATGTTAGTTTGGGATTATTGAAAACGATTTTTTCGCACACTTTATCATTATACAGTATTGTCACGAAGAGTCACCAATAATAAAAACGAACAATTATTTCAACGTATTATATATGTATTAAGTAAAGTTATTTTAATTACATTTTGCAGTTTCGTCGGTGATGTCATTGTCCAGCACGAATGCGTATAAAGGCTTGGACAGAGCGTTCTGCATTAGAATGAAGTCTACACTGACTAAGCGCGGTTGCCATTTCAAATCATCCGGATATAGGGTGAGTACGGCTCGGATATATATTAATATATATTTATATAATACGAGTATTATTACACTGCAATCTGGGGTGTGGAATTATCCATTTTCATCCCATTTTCTTAGTAATATACGAATGTCCTTACTTTGAGGGGAGCTGTGTCATTTCAAAACTTAAATTAAAGTAAAGGGTTGATGGTTTTATGTATTATATACAGCTCGAAATTACCACAAATGAGAAGTGCGTCATACGTCTAGTTTGACAATGTTCGTGATTCTACCATACGCGATCAACAGTTACCAGCGTTACCATAACATATTTAATATCGCGGTATACTCGCTCTCAAAACAATATAAATCGAAATCATAATTGTTTCAAATATATATATATATATATATATACATCTTCTAGAATTTTAAAACAACATTATTGAAGTGGAAATATCAATACCAATACAAGCAGCCCTTTAGAATTGTTTTGACCTAATGAAACAAGAGAGTGGGGTGAAATAAAGAGAGAATTACAAGGGTTGATGGCAAATTCAACCCCTAAAATAAATGATGATTCATTGAAACCGCTAAGAATTAGTACCTTCTTTTGTTCGCGATACTTTACCATTATAATTGGATTTATCCTCGAGCATTCAAAGCATTTTCGATAAAACTTTCGTATTAAACAAATATAAAGTGATTAAATATACGTAAGTATATTAATAATTAGACAATCATTGTTACTTATATGAAAGTATTCGTGTCATTGGATTTTGACACCGTAATTATACCATATTAGTTTTATGTATCTATTGATATAACAGCTGCACACAATATATATAAACACAATACGATCTATGATGCATGACAATTTTGCACTTAAACTATCTACTCGTATTACCACAAAGTTGACCACTGTTTAAACACTGTATGTAAATTGCGTGTCCATACAAATGCGCATACGTTTTCATATATTATGAGGTAACAAGAGAAAGCTATTATTCAAACGATAACAAAATAACATCAACACTAATATATTGCAGTAAAAAATAATTATAATAGAGTACAGTTGGTATTACATAAGTTAGTTATTTTAATTGAATAAAAATATTAGATATTAGATAAACATACATAAGAATATCTTACATCATACCAAACAATTGTTATAACCGGAGCACCTTCCTATCTCTAGGTGATAGTCAGTGACTACCACCTCATGATTTCTGGTCGATTTTGAACGCACCGACAATAACGAAATTGGTTTAAATAACCATGGATAATTATACTGAGATCCATAGACAGTGGACGATAAAAAACTAAATGTTTTTTTACCAATCGAACATCTAAAGATATACATAAATGTATGTGTGAATGATTATTGGGTTTTATGGACGAATAATTTTGATCTTTTTTAACAGCTACCTATTCTAAATGATCCTAATTAATTATGTTTCCATAGATCCATGAACGTTTTCTTTAAAACGAAAAAAAACCTACCCAACAAGTTTGCACTAAAAGAACAATGATAACTAATTTAATAAAAACATTTATATATACTTGTCACGCATTTAATCTTTTTGTTACGATTTCACATAAGTCGATTAGGTATACTACCGAGTAAATGATAAAAAGTAGATCATTCTTAAAATTCAACTAATATAGTATACGAATTTCCTACTTATAAAATATTCAGTTCGTACAGAGATGGAAAAAAATACAATAACATGTGTCGGAAGCTACCGAAAAAAGTATCACATTACGAATAAAAATATAAACTCCGACTCCTGAGTGTATGTAAAAAATAAAACTAAAACTGAATAAAACTGAATGACCAAAGTAGGCAGCCGACTCTAAGACCATTGTCAGGATGTACAAATCATATCCAGTGATCGTGATAAGTATACAAGAGGAGAACGCCTCTAGTGCCGAGAGGTTGTTTTTTAACTACTTTTTTTATGTCATTTACGTGTCAGAACTGTTGATGTAGCGTTAACCACTGTTTTTTTTTTCTTTCACACGCCTCTAGCAGTCATACGTTATGATATAAATCATGCGATTTCATAAAAGTGATAAAAAATTGTCAGCGTCCTTTATTATAAAATTAACCTTTTGTTTTTAATTTATATATGTATACATATTACTTATCGCAATTCTATTTTTATCCAACAGGTGGTACTGTTGGTTTGCAGACTGAGGCCACAATACACATTTTCACATAATCGGAAATGTGCACCTCCACTTTTGGGCGCCGTTTCTTTGGCCATCGCTCTACCACCACCCAGTGTGCACGAAATTCGACTGGAAACTGATATGTTCGTCACTAGACTATATTTCGACTTTCGAATAGCTCATTGCGAACCAAGGTAAAATATAAATATTATTTGTAAAATTAGTTATTTTGTATATGTAAATAACATAAATAAAGAACGTTAATGTTCAGAGAAGTTTTATTTTAAAATCAAAGAGTGTTTAGTACTCTAGTAGTAGAAGTATACTTCTCTAGAATAATAAGAATTGAAATAAACGATTTTTATATATTATAAACACCTATATATCATTATGTTGTTATAATTTCATTGAATTGGATCTCTACTTGTAGTCGTAGTATTTATTAATATTTGTAATGTGAATATATTCTTCGTATTTTTCAAAATGTATTTCTTTCTCGTCAAAAACTGTGAGACGACTACTACTACGAGTATACCGAAAACCCAATAATAATGATTTATTATTATTATTATTATAATAATAGGGTGGCGGAAATATTGGATTACACGGCCGATGAATTGACCGGTATGAACATGTACACCCTGTGTCACGGCGAGGACGTGGGGAAACTCCGAAAATGTCACCTAGACCGTAAGTACGATATTATTCTAACCTACGACGACCATCATTATTATTTTCTGAATAGCAATGTATTAGCGCGTATATTATTATGTAGTAGCAGATAAGAATAAAAAAAATGTATTATACGGGCTGGTTTATGGATGGTTGGCGACTACAACACGCGATGATTTTTAACGTTAACGGACGTAAACGGCGACCATTTGTTATTATTATTATTATTATTATTATTGTTACATACAATCGTAATTGAATAACGACGACCGGAAGAGAGTAATCAGTATTCAGAACAGTTAATACGCACTGAGTATTTGTTTTCACCGAATTATTATCGTACACAAGACGACGATGGGCTCTAGTTGGTGGTGGTGGTGGTGGTCAACGATAACATCAAAACGTAGCCACAGGTATATATAATGGATAGTCTTTTGACGAGGGGGGAGGGCGGAGCTTCCGGTGCGATACCTGTCCGGCATATATTTCAAACGGTAAGTCTCTGTGCGCGCGCGCGGCGTGCCATGTGACAAATCTGTGTGGAGGGATAAAACACATTTTATAACATTTCTCGTTCGTCCTCCTCCCCCGTCCTGCTGCACCTCTATGCCCGAAGACGACCATCATTGCAGGAAACAAAAGAGAAATTTAATGGATCTGCACTAGCTATAGTAGTCATCGGGAGAGACAAAACAACATTGTCATCGTTTTGTAAAGTCGAATGAGTTGAATTCTTAAAACTATTACAGAACCGCCGCCATCATCGTTTAGTTTTCCAAAAACGTACGTAAATATATTCCACGCGAGTTGCGTACAAGTGACTTTCGGAATCTTATATTTTATGAATTATTCGTCATAATTCATAAAGTCATAACTACCTGTAGAATGTATAGCGTAAAAAATTATATTTGTTAACTGTTAAATGAAAAAACCTACAGCTTACAAAATAATGATGATAATCAATCGCGTATTTCTATAATATTCAAACAAAGTTTCGTGTAATTTAAAGTAAATATATATAATTACACATTTTTTTTTCAAATAGTTGACTGAGCAAATAACTGCCAACACCCAAACAAGTGTTTTAAAAAACTATTTAACCCATTAATATAGTGTAATTTCATGACATATTAAATTTGAAGGCAACAATAAATATCGATAAATCATTGCAATTTAAATCATTTCTACGTAAAATAATAATTATTTGCAGTTAAAATATCATAAAACATTCAATTTCTAATCCGTTAGAAATTTTCTTTTGCCAAAATATTCCTCACGTGTTTTTCTATTGATGATATAATTTTCGTGAATATCGTCTCGATTAATAATTTTCTACAAGTGTTGCAAATTACGGTTCAAATGACGGTTAATTTATTCAAGTAACGGCTGATTCCTCTTCCTTATTGTTACATAACACACTCAATTTATTGTTATGAAGCGGAAAATTGTTTACCAAATTTTAATCATAAGAACTTTATACTTCAAAACACAGCAAAACTATTTGTATTCACGAGTATTGAAACAGACACAGATTTTTTTTTTTATCAAATTATCTATTTCAAAATTAATATTGCTTAAATCTTGAAAATTTCAATTATATCTTTTCATAGACGAATTTTGGATAAAATGTAAATATTTAACAATTGTTAAACATAGACTCAATATAAAAATGACAATTAATTTTGTTTATAATTTACAAAATCGTTTTGTTTGAAGAAACGTTTTATCGTTTTTTTTAATATTCAACACACCCATTCTAAAATATACTTGCCAAGAAGCGAAGAATATCCGAGTTTTATCCCGTTTTTTGAAATCACAACTAAGTGACTAAAATTGATTTCATCAAAGTCTAGTTTTTACAGTATATTTTACCATTTTCACTCAAATTTCGGTATAGTTTTTCAATGATAATTTTAAATTTTACCTCTCTAAAATACCAACTAGAGAAAACTTCAAATCATAGGTAATAACAGATATTAAAGAAACATAATATAAAATCAATATGATCACTTCTTTCAGAATCTTAAATTTAAAAAAAAAAAATGAGAAGTTCGTTTAAACTAAAGATGAATATTTGCTTTTAATGTTAAATTTACTCTCTTTTCAAGACGAAATCCTTATTGTTTACCTAATATGTTAGTATTATAATCTATAGATGAACTTTAAACTTGAGTTAAAATTATTAAAAATACACCACACGTATCAACAAATTATACACATAGTGTTTCTATTAATAAATGGTCAGACTAACAAGTTGTGAAAGAGTCAACACACTTTTAATCATTAATAATAATTAAAAATAACTATCTATATAATATATATCTATTTGAAATAACATAGTATGAACTACAAATAAATCTAGAAATGTTAGGCATGTAGTTATCATATAGTGCAGTAAGTGTGGACTATTGTTTCCCAAGCTTCTTTTACGCAACGCCCATTTTTTGGTTTTAAAATCTACCACACCCTCAAATCAATTTTTTTGGTCTTTATGTTAACACAACGAGGCCAAACAAACCCTATCAGCATCAATACAATTATTCCGGTCACAGATAAAAAGTAATAAATCATATTATAAAATGTGTATTTATTACTAAGTGTGAGTACATATTTATAAGTATAATTATAATGATTAATGACAAATTAATTTAACTACTATCACATATAGTAAAATATGGTAAAATAATATCACCTAGGTCTTCGTAATCCTTTTCTCTCATGGGTGGTATCATTTATATCAAACAGGAAACAGTATATTAAGTATAAACATTTCTGCTCAAGTTATTTTACTATTACGTCAGGTGTCCCTCAAGGGTCTCATTTGGCACCACTTTTATTTAATCTATTCATTAATGATATTAAATTTTCTGAATCTCGTATGTTATTATATGCCGATGACCTAAAATTATTTCGTATCATTAAAAATTCAAATGACTCTGAGTTATTACAAAATGATTTGAATTACCTATATAATTGGTGTGACTCTAATAATTTATACTTAAATGTCTCTAAATGTAAAGTAATGACCTTCTCTAAAAAACGCACTCCATACTTACATAACTATCACTTTAATAATTCTAAATTCATCCGCGTCTACCAAAATAAAGACCTAGGTGTACTGTTCGACACGTCATTAACATTTAATTCCCACTATATTAGTATCCAGAATAAAGCTTCTTCCTTTCTAGGTTTTATTAATCGTAGTTGCCAGGACTTTAAAAATCCAACTGCATTGAAAGCGTTA